>CAUYLG010044737.1:0-43103 GCA_963573385.1 Cacajao melanocephalus
AAAGTTTTTATGGTTTTAGGTCTTACATTTAAATCATTAATCCATCTTGACTTAATTTTTGTATAAGGTGTAAGGAAGGGATCCAGTTTCAGTTTTCTGTGTATGGCTAGCCAGTTTTCCCAACACCATTTATTAAATAGGAAATCCTTTGCCCATTGCTTGTTTTTATCAGGTTTGCTGAAATCAGATGGTTTTAGATGTGTGGTGTTATTTCTGAGGCCTCTGTTCTTTTCCATTGGTCTATATATCTGCTTTGGTACCATTGCCAAGCTGTTTGGTTATTGTAGCCTTGTAGTATAGTTTGAAGTCAGGTAGTGTGATGCTTCCAGCTTTGTTCTTTTTGCTTATAATTGTCTTGGCTATATGGGCTGTTTTTTGGTTCCATAAGAAATTTAAAGTAGTTTTTCCTAATTCTGTAAATAAAGTTAAAGGTAGCTTGATCGGAATAGCATTGAGTCTATGAATTACTTTGGCTGGTATGACGATTTTCATGATAGCGAGTCTTCCTATCCATAAGCTTGAAATTTTTTTCCATTTGTATGTGTTTTCACTTATTCCCTTGAACAGGTTAGAAACTATTATCAGCCTGAATAGACAACCGAGAGAATGGGAGAAAAATTTTGCAATCTGCCCATCTGACAAAGGTCTAATATCTAGAATCTACAAGGCACTTAAACAAATTTACAAGAAATAAACAAAAGACCCATCAAAAAGTGGGCTAACGATATGAATGGACACTTCTCAAAAGAAAACATTTATGCGGCCAACAAACATATGAAAAAAAACTCATCACTTGTCATTAGAGAAATGCAAATCAAAACCACAATGAGATACCACCTCACGAAAGTCAGAATGGTGATTATTAAAAACTCAGAAAACAAACAGATGCTGGCAAGGCTATGGAGAAATAGGGACCCTTTTACATGGTTGGTGGGAGTGTAAATTAGGTCAACCATTGTGAAAGACAGTGTGGTGATTCCTCAAGGATCTAGAACCAGAAGTACCATTTTACTCAGCAATCCTATTACTAGGTATATACCCAAAGAATTATAAATCATTCTACTATAAAGACACATGCAGATATATGTTTATTGCAGCACTATTTACAATAGCAAAGACTTGGAACCAACCCAAATGCTCATCAGTGATAGACCGGATAAAGAAAATATGGCACATATACAACATGGAATACTATGCAACTATGAAAAAAGATGAGTTCATGTCCTTTGCAGTGACATGGATGAAGCTGAACATCATCATTCTCAGCAAACTAACACAGGAACAGAAAACCAAACACCATATGTTCTCACTCACAAGTGGAAGTTAAACAATGAGAACACATGGGCACAGAGAGGGGAACAACACACCCCAGGCCCTGTCAGGGGTTGGATTACAAGAAGAATGAAAACATTTGGACAAATACCTAATGCATGAGGGGCTTAAAACCTAGATGACAGGTTGATAGGGTGCAGCAAACTACCATGGCACATGTATGCCTATGTAACAAACCTGCACGTTTTGTACGTGTATCCCAGAACTTAAGGTAAAAGTTTTTTTAAAAAGAAAAATATGTGGGTCTATTACTGCACTTTTTCTTCTGTCTTTTTGGTCAGTTTCATTTTGTCTGCCAAAATCAATAATTTCTTATTTAACAAATGAGTGTGTGAAAGGTTTATCTGCACTACATATATATGTAAATGTAAAGCCTCAACAAAACAATATAATCTCCTGAATAAATAGGTCTGTTTTATAACAAAAAGTTACTAGAAATAGACTCATTTAGTCATATCCACCAGTGAACCTCCTATATACGATCTTTGTGTGATAAAAGTGGTGTAAATAATAGCATGTGTACATTCAAGAAATTCTGGTAAGTATGGATCAAGGTCTCATATTTTGCATCCATACCTTCACTATATTTTTTGCCCATATATTATTAGAAAATACTAGACTTCTCTCAACCAGAGAAAGTCCACAGAATCCATATCTTTAAGGGCTTGCAAAATACAGAATAACTGTGTTATTTTTTGAGGTTCACACCATATATGTTCATTAGTAGCATATTAATAGGCAGAAAAATTTAGCATAAGCAATACCATAAGTATTATTTCTAATACTTGTTTATTGATATATAGTAAACAGATTTCTAGCTTTCATTCTAAGGTGAATTAGTATGGTTAGTCTTCACTTGGTTAATCTATTCCTTCAACAAATATTTATTGAACATATACTATATCCTATACTTGGAAATTCAACATTGAATGTGATAGACACGTTTCTTGTCTTCCGATAATGTACATTTTAGTGTTGAAGAAATATAGACAATAACATGGTAAGAAACCAACAAACAAATTATGAGAAAAGTAGCAGAGAATAATGTGTGCTATGCATGAAATTTTACATAAGAGATGTAAGGGTTTTTGTTCTTTAGATTTAGTAGATAGAAAAGACCATTTTGAAAAGGTAATATTTAAACCGAGATCTGAAAAGCAAGAAAGGATCCAGCTGAGTAACACTGGAGGTCGAGAAGGGGAGAGTGTCGGTACCTTTCAAGCAGAAGAAAACTATTGCCAAACACTTCATTTATTCAAATCATAGTAATAAAACCAGTGTCCCTGGATTATGATAAGTGAGGGTGAAAGTGATATGAGGTGAACACATTGACATGGGCAGGGAAGAAGACCATATTGGCCCTTGTATGCCAAAGGAAGGACTTTGAATTTTATTTTAACTTTGGTCGCCAGTCCTTAGACAGCATTAAGCTGGAAAGTGACCAGGAGACAGAACGGAAATGGATGCTCCTGTTGGACACACATAAGCTAGTTCTCAGGAAAAGATTTAAAAATGGTGTAGTCCACTTGTGCTTGAGAAAGACATTTACTTTTTATTATTTTTTGTATTATACTTTAAGTTCTGGGGTACATGTGCAGGTTGTGTAGGGTTTCTACATAGGTATACACATGCCATGGTGGTTTGCTGCCTCCATCCTCCCGTCATCCACATTACGTATTTCTCCTTAATGTTATCCCTCCCTAATCCCCCCACCCCCTGCTACCCCTCCCCTAGTCCCCCAACCCCACAACAGGCCCCGGTGTGTGATGTTCCCCTCCCTGTGTCCGTGTGTTCTCATTATTCAACATCCACTTATGAGTGAGAACATGTGGTGTTTGGTTTTCTGTTCTTGTGTCAGTTTACTGAGAATGATGGTTTCCAGCTTCATCCATGTCCCTGCAAAGGACATGAACTCATCTTTTTTCATAGTTGCATAGTATTCCATGGTGTATATGTGCTACTTTTCTTTTTAAATCCAGTCTATCATTGATGGGCATTGGGTTGGTTCCAAGTGTTTGCTATTGTCAACAGTGCCACAAGAAACATACGTGTGCATGTGCCTTTATAACTGAATGTTTTATAATCCCTTGGGTATATACCCAGTGATGGGATTGCTGGGTCAAATGGTATTTTTAGTCCTAGACCCTTGAGGAATCACCACACTGTCTTTCACAATGGTTGAACTAATTTACATTCCCACCAACAGTGTAAAAGCATTCCTATTTCTTCACATCCTCGCCAGCATCTATTGTATCCTGATTTTTTAATGGTCACCATTCTAAGTGGTGTGAGATGGTATCTCATTGTGGTTTTGATTTGCATCTCTCTAATGACCAGTGATGATGAGCTTTTTTTCGTATGTTTGTTGACTGTATAAATGCATAAATACATTTAAAACTTAATACTCTTCACAGAATACAGTTTGAGATAGCCAAATGTGACAGAGTCAGAAGAGAGTTTCCCCCTGCAACTTCATCTCTGAAGTCTATTTCCCACACTGCTGCAGGAGTAGTGTATTAGTCCATTCTCACATTGTTATAAAGAACTACCTGAGACTGGATACTTTGTAAAGAAAAGAGGTTTAATTGACTCACAGTTCTGCAGATTGTACAGGAAGCATGGCTGGGGAGGCCTCAGGAAGCTTAAAATTATGGTGGAAGGCAAAGAAGAAGCAGGCATGTCTTACATGGCGAGATTAGGAGAAAGAGAGTGAAAGGGAAGTCCTACACACTTTTAAATAACCAGATTTCATGAGAACTCACTCGTTATCAAGAGAACAGGAAGGGGGAAGTCTTCCCTCATGATCCAGTCACCTTGCACCAGGCCCCATCTCCAACATTGGAGATTATAATTTGACATGAGATTTGGGTAGAGATATAAATCCAAATCATATCAAGTAGTTTCTGAAATACTAGTCTGAACAGGCAATATCCTAACTTTAGTCCCTTCTTTGCTTTCATGATTTTTAAGGCCCTTAAGTAATTAGGCTCTTGTGTTTCCTTCTAGCCTTCTTTCTCAATTCCATACACTCTCTTTAGCCCAAGCATACTGCCACACTTGCAGTTTCTCAAATTTTCTATGTTTCTGTGAGCCCAGGTGCCCCTTGGCATGACACGTCCTCTGACTGAAATGTTATTCAGTACTTCTGCTTCTAACTCAGCACAGATGAAAGTCTTCTCTGACCACTTCTGCTCCCCAGAATGATATTCACCATACAGGTATTTTATAAGCAGTATGACACTGGCACCAACCAACCAAAATAGATGCTGGGTATAGAGGTCATATTTTTAAGGACGTTAGAATAGGGCTTGAAACCTGATAAGAACTGTCTTAAACAGTTCAGGCCTCTATAACAGAATATCATAAATTAGGTGGCTTGAACAACAGAAATTTGTTTAACATTGTACTGGAGGTTGAGAAATCCAGCATTAAAGCATTAGCAGATCCAGTGTCTTGTGAGGGCATGCTTCCTGTTTTGCAATTGGCCATCTTGTTGTATCCTCACATGGCAGAGAGCAGAGACAAACAGCAAGCTTTCTTTTTTGGAGGGGATGGTTTCCAGCAATTCTTCTGTCTCGGCCTTCCAAGTAGCTGGGATGGCAGGCGCATGACGGGCTAATGTTTTTGTATTTTAGTCGATATGGGGTTTCACCATGTTGGCCAGGCTGGTCTGAAACTCCTGACCTCAGGTGATCCACCCATGTCAACCTCCCAAAGTGCTGGGATTACAGGCACGAGTCTCTGCACCCGGCCTAAAGAGCAAGCTTTCATATCTCTTCTTATAAGGCACTAATCTCATTAATGAGGGCTTCCACTTCATGATCTAATTATCTCCCAAGGGCTCCACTTACTAAGACTATCACATTGGACATTAAGATTTCATCGTATGAATTTTAGGGGGACACAAACATTTAATCCATAGCAAACACTGCATCACTATTGCTATTTGCTATTATTATTATATTGACAAAAGAAAAAAATATTTGTTATGAAATTGTGAGAATTCTGTTGTATTTTTCTATTATTTTAATATAATACTCATTTTGCACCATAAAAATAAATTATAAAACTGTGTCATGACTTTTGTGGGAGTTGGAATAGGATAACAAGAGGAGTCACCTGGCCAGAACTGAAGGTCAATATTGGTGGCTAGTGAGAAGGAGTGTTGTGTTAGATTATAGGAGGTTTGCCTTCTCAATTGATGAGTTTAGATTTGTTCCAGTAGATGACAGGGTACCTTTCTGGTAGCTTGTAATTTTAAGACTACAAGTTGCAAGTGGTCTTTGAAAATGGTGAATTTGGCAGTGGTGCACAAAATGGATTTGAGAGCAAAGAGACTTGAGACTAGGAAATTAGTTTGGAAATTGTTGTGGTGTTGTAAATAAGATGATAAGAGTAGCGGCAGTCAGAGTTGAGACAAAGGGCCAAGTCTGAATGCCATTAGATACCATGCTTCCTTATTAGTGAATGAAAAATAATAATGTTAAAAGGGACATAGAGATGTGGTCAAATTGTGTATATAATTATCAGGAATATATCTATACTGAAGAGTTAGCCACTCAGAAGCCTCATTCCCCCTGCCCATAGTCAAATAATTGTACTGGTGATGAGGCAAAAATTAAGGGGAAAGAGCTGACATAATCATCTAAACAAAACTACAAGGATCATTACTGTGGAAGGGACTATAGTTTTCCATATACATATGTATAGAATGGAGTCCAATCACCTTTGATCACATACACACATCTACAAGGTCTATGCTGTGTTCTATGATGAGCTCTGCAATTGAGAAGGTGAATTTGAGGGTTTGATAAGAACTAGAATTATATTATTACTGGGTAAGTACTAGAAGCTACTAAATACTGTCAGAACTGCACTTAGGTTAATAATAAATCCAGTCAGGTTTCCAGTTTTATAAGTTGACAGTTTCTTTGGGAAGCAAGGTGCAAGAATTTCTCACTGCTAAATCAAATAGTTTAATCCAGTGTGCATACATTATTTATATCAGACAGTGGAGAGGAAATACCCCTCACCATACAGAGTAGAGAAGAAATACCCCTAACTGTAATATCTGGGTGTTCTAAATAAAGCTTAATTAACCACAAGGAAGGAGTATTACCTTTTAAAATACTGGATCTTTGGCTAATGTTATCACCAAACAATTGCACGAAATAGTTGATTTGGACCAGGTTCATAAAGCAATAAACAGACTTAGTGAACCAACTCTTGAAAATTTTTCAAGGCTAAAACACAGATTGACAAGTGGTGGACTCACAAAAGTAACAGAATCTCAGCTGCCAGTATTTCTCAGATTTGATGTCGAAATTCAATCTCAAAAAAAAGCAAGTTGAGGAGTATTTAGCTTCTCCATGAGTTTATCAAATACTGTATGTGTTTGTCTATTCCTGTTTGTTTTGTTTTTAGAAGTTGATGATTTTCTTCCTAGTAAACATTCTTAGTAAACACTCTTGGCCAGTTGGTGGTGATATGATGCCAACATGTAAATGTTGCTTTCCGTCTTCTTTGGAAAACAACTGGGGAATGTAGCAATATAATGATCAACGATTATAACTTGATGCATATTCTATTTCTAAGCAGTCTGTTTTTCCTTTGAGGCCCCTATGTTTAACAGTGAACATTGGCACTAGCCATGAAACAGTACTCTTTGATATACTTAAACATTCTGAATGAAGCTTTTTTTTTTTTCATCTTTAAGGCCCGAAAAGACGTTTTCATATGGTGGAATTAACAGTCTGAAATGAGTGTCTGGATTTAGCATAGACAGTTCAGTTTTACCCCCATTGTAGGCAATTCTATGCTTCTGGGAAAGATTCCAGCACCACCAATTATGCCAAAATATGTTTTACTAAGATATAGTAAGGCATATAGTGCAGAATCCTGTGAAGTGTATTAAATTCTTGCCCTCTTTTCTCCTAAGTGATTCTTCAAATAAATCACCTTAAACCTATAAAAATGGAAAGGAGATAAAAGACTTCCCAGGTTTCAGATGCTGAAATGGCCTTTTCCCTTATGATTCCAAGGAAGTAAGACAGTGAAGTATTGTCTTTCTGATGTTTGCTTATTAGTCAAACTAGAAAGCTTAAGAGATTCTTCATACATGTATATAAACAACCAATATAAAGCCCATTATATTGGAAATGTTTAGGGTGAAGCAAGCTACACTGAGGCAGACCTTAGGAAAATAAATGGAATGGGATGTGGGCAACAAATACCCATATGAAAAACAAAATCATCTGAAATTTAAAAGAAAACCCAATTCCATTTTCAGAGGTATTGTCCTAAGTCTGTTAATATTCTGAAGAATCTTCTTAAACTGATAGTAAATCATGAGTAAAGTAGAATGAGAAGTTATTTATAATGGGTGGGTGCCTAAGGACTGTCTTTTTATGCAACTGAATTTGTTCCAAGTGGAGGAAAGAGAAAATAAAAATTCAAGCTAGAATCAAATGATAAAAATTGGCCATTGATCTATCCTTGGAAATAGACAAAAGTAATACAAAGTACCACATTTCAGTGTCAAGAACTCCAGGGAACTAATATTTATAGAAGCTGAAAACTTATATTAGACTGTGGGAAAAGATATTCTTGATTTTTCCCCCTTGGAATTTCCATTTCTAAATGCTTTAGAATAATCTAAGTAGAAATAAATTGACACAAAACAGTTGTCTTGGTTTCAGATTTTAGTGTAGAAGAAGAATTTTTCAATCATGGGAAGAAAGCAAATTGCGTAACATATATGATTTAGGTTTGCTTCTTATCAGAAAGTCACGTTCCTGGAGTTTATTTGCCTTAAAATATTCAAAAAGGAGGACCAATAAGATAGCAAAAGTGTTAACAAACTGCAATTCAATGATGTCCTCAGTACCATGTTTATTATTCTACAATTCTATGATTATTAAGCTGCCATGATTTTCAAATTTAAGCAGGAGTTTGTAAAACAAAATTTGCCAGGGATAAATATGCTAATTAGTGAGGTTTGAAGTTTAAATTAGGCTTGTTCTGAAAGCACTGCTAACTTTAGCATTGGTGCCTGCACTTAGGGTTTTATATCACACCGGTGGGATTATACTGTATTTACTAACTGACACACATAGCATGTGACATGAAAGAACACTGAAAGTGCAGTACTTTTCCCTTTGTATCATAGTTTCATTCATGAACATTGTTTTTTGTGTGTAGTGGATGGGACATACCCCAAAAGAAAAATAAATTATTGGTCAAGTGTTTCTATGGTGCTCACATTAAGGCATCTGACTACAGGCACATGACTTGTTAACTCATCTTTACACGTTTTATATCAGAGGAGAATAGGAATAAACACCATGTTCAGGTTTTCTGTAATTGGACTTTCGTTAGGGGTGTGACATAAAGGATGCAAGGTGAGAGACTTTGCTTTCCACTGGTAAAGTGACCACTGTACCAGTTTGTCTCAGATTTTCTCTGGGGTTGTAGAACTTTCAGTGCTAAAACCAGAACATAATGAAGAACATTGTGATGGCTGATGTGGTAGGCTGACATCTGCAATGGTCCTTAAGATTCTGATGTACATATCTGTATGACTTTCACCCCCTGAGTGTAGGCAGGACCTGTGAATGGGGTAACACCCTTGTGATTAGACTACTAATCTGTGGATTAAGACTTATGATGAAGGTGATTATTCTATGTGAGTGTGACCTCATCTGGTGATGCTTTATAAAAGGCACCAAGCCATCCCTAAAAAGAGATTCTCCTGCTGACCTAAAGCCATCCACCATGAGTTTTATAGCATTAGCTTAAAAATTACACAATTTATAATTAGAAAGGTAGCCATTCTGACTGGTTGAGAAATGCCTGAAAGGCAGGCACTTTGAGGGAGTGAGGAGTAAATCAGGCATTTAACCTGAATGGCCATATTTAAGATGATATAGGAAAAAATATGAATATTCATGAAAAGAGGTCATGAATATGTGTCATAAGCAAACATGCATATTACATGTGATCCATGTTCATTTTGAGGTGGAGTCTTAAGATTTAAATGTACTACAGTTAGGACCTACACATAAAAAGGTGAAGTAGGGATACAGAGGCACTTAAGTGGGCAGCCTCTGTAAACTGGCCATAACCAATCCATGGCCAGTGGTCTTTTATCAGGAAAAGTTACATGACTCGGTCACTTTTCCAGTCAAAGCTATGGTTATGGCTTGTGGAACAGGGGGGACTCAGTTAGTCAGCGACTGGTGGTGGGGATGCTGCAACTGCTTACACATTGCTTATGTCAAGGCCAGTGATTGTTTAGCTGCTCAGGAGAAAAAAAATAAGAAAATCTTATAACGCTTAGAACACAGCTGATTCTTAAGTGCAAGGTGTGTGGCTTAACCTCTGCCTGGCGTGGCCATAGGTCTTGTTTATAATTTGATATCTTACTGCTATAAAGAGTCTGTTCTGTTCGTTTTATGATTTCTGTTTTAACATTAATGCCGGTCAGTTTTTGCATCTAAACCACAAAATGGAGGGGATGTAATAAGGTGTGTCTGACCTTCCTTCCTATCATGGCCAGAAACACAGCTTCCAAAGATTTTCTGGGGTCCCTTTGGTCAAGAGAGGGTTTAGTCAGTCAAGTTTTATTTTTAGTTCTCAATAGCCACAAGTAACTGAAATCTGCCAATAACCAGTGAGCTGAGAAAAGGACCCCGAGTCTAAGATGAGATTGCAGCCCCAGCCAACACCTTGATTTCAGCCTAGTGAGACCCTGAGCAGAGGATCAAGCCATCCTGTTCCTGGCCATCTGACTCACGGACACTGTGTTATTTCAAGCCACTAAATTTATGGTAATTTGTTACACAGCAATAGAATACTATAAATGCAATTGGTCATTCAGAATAGAATAAAATGTATGGACTTGTCACACTTTCTTGGACCTAAAAAGGGTCATATTTCTTGAACCTTAGCACAATTTGCTTTAAGAGTCATATATTTGAAGAAAGTATGTCAGAACAGTTCTCATGCATAGGTATTCAGCTGCAGGAAGAGGATATAGAGTGAGCAGAGTGTTTCCAAGAAGGAAGTGGAGTGGAATGGTCTCTCGGCACTTAGGAATAAATGGTCTCCAGTGTGGAGAGGAGGCTAAAATAGAATATATATCAGGGAAGGGTAGGAAAATGGAGCATATTTTTATTATGCATTGTACAGAGCGTACAATGTTTTCATTTATTTTATTTTTTCTTTTCTGTTCTTTTTTCCTATTTTTTTTTTTTTTCTTAAGGAAAGGCCTTGCTTTCTCACCTAGGCTCAGCCCCCTGTGTAGCTGGGTATCTAGGACTACAGGGGTGTGCCGCCATGCCTGGCTAATTTTTGTATTTTTTGTAAAGGTGGGGTTTTGCCATGTTTTCCAGGCTGGTCTTGCAGTCCTGGGCTCAAGTGATCCACCTGTCTCTTGTCTTCCAAAATGCTGGGATTATAGGTGTGAGCCACCACCATATGGCCCTGAATAGTGATTTTTGAACTGTAGCTGGTAACCAACCAATGGGTTATGAAATCAACTGAGAAGTTTGCAATTAGCAATAAAAGATACTGTATATCATAGAATAAAAGATATATTAACAGAATGCTTGCAGGTAGTAAGTGCACTGTTTGGTAAAACTTTTGTTTCAGTTTTATATTTATATGTATGTGTATACTGGTTGATGTCGTTAAATGTTTCTTACTGAAGATTTCAGTCAAACAATTCTGGAAAACACTGATACAGTGTAATGGTTTAAAAAAAGCCTTCTCAAATTTGCACGTTAGAAAAAATTGAGGAGAAGTTTTAAAATTATGTATTACTGGTTCTTTGACTCCACCACAAATTAATTGAAATTTCTGGAGGTTGGATCTGATGATATTTTCGAAAAGTCCATAGGTGATTCTGATTGCAGTGAAGTTTGAGAACTACTAGAATAGAGCAGAAATTTTCTTTTCTTTTCTTTTTTTTTTTTTTTTTTTTGCAAGATCTCCCTCTGGGCAGGGTCTGCACACTGACAAAGTGCATAATCTAAAAAAGCCCCAATTTCCACAATTATCAAATATGGCCTAAAATTGCACCCACTTCATAAGCATATTCAGATAATGAATCTGAGAAGAGAGCACCTTGCCCAATTTATGGCAGAGTAGCAGAGCAGTAAACAGGTTTTTGTAATTAATCTAACAGTGTTTTAAGAATAGTTTCAAGTTGGTGAGAAGATACCATATGACCACACCTATACAGTTTCTTAATAGAATACAAAATGTTGTCAGAAGCAGGAAACCTCACAAGGCAAAATAAGATGTAACATATCTTGGCATAGCTTTCTCATTGTTCCAGTTGCCTGAGGGAATGTGCGATTATAGGTTACATTGTCCACACACGATGGGCCCTGCTAGAGCTGAGAAGTCACTGGATCTCACAAAATAGTGAAGTTTTTTGTATACCCTAAATCTTTTATCTTTTGAATGTAACTCTCCTTTCTGAAAGAATTTACACTGGAAATCTTTACATTTTGCTTTAAAGAGAATGTTTACAAACTTTATGCCCTCTTAGTTCTTGAACAAAACAAAGAACTAAAATCAGCCATATCCTCGTCTGGGGAAATAGTCAGTGCCTCCCGCTTTTAGGTACTCTATGAAGCTCATTTCTGAGAGCTTCCTAGGTGGGTTCCAAATAGTCTGGTAGGCAATTTATAGACTTTAACTCATTTAATTCTCCCAACAATCAAATGAGGGTAGGCATTGCTATTTCTAATTGGTAGATGAGGAAAAGAGTCTCAAAGTAGTTAAGCAACTTGTACAAGGTCACCTAAGTACTAAGTTGCAGAGCTGTGATATAATTTAGTCAGAGTTCTCCAAAGAAATAAAACCAATAGGATGCATATATTTATAGAAAAAGATTTGTTATATGGAGTTGGTTCACATCATTATGAAGGCTAGCAAGTCCAAATTTGCAATGTAGGCTTGAGACCCAAGAGATCCAAATGGTGGAAATCCAGTCCAAAGCCAGGCTTCCTAGAGACCCAGAAGAGCTAATGTGCAGATAATATCTAAAGGCAGTCTTTTGGAGAATACCCTATTATCCAGGGAGGCTCTTTCTTTCTGTTATGGTCAGGATAAAGCCCATCCACATTGTGGAGGGCAATCTGCTGATTCAGAGTTCAGGAATGTAAATGTTAATACCATCCAGAAACACACACCTTCAAGTTGACACATAAAATTAACCATCACAGACGTAAACCCAGAAATCTGACTGAAGATCTCTTAACATTTTTGAGTATTTAATATATAAATGTCTGGCATTAAATAAGTATTTCCAATGTGCTATTTAATTCTCACAATAAATTTATGAGGTTACTACTATTTTATCCTTATTTTACAAATGAAGGCTCAGAGAAGGTAAGAAACTTGTCTATCATCATGCAACAAGTAAATGTTAGAGTTGTAATTTCAATACACGTTTTCTAAATCAAAAGCCTGCTCTTTACCTTTTACCATACTGCCTTCTTATTTTAACATAATGCCTCAAATGTAGTTCGAAGTGATTGGGGTAATTTTCTGTTTAATGAGAAATAGTTGTAAACAATGCCAGTTATATAAACAATTTATAGATTACTTTATTAAAATTTTGTTTTATTTAAAGTCAAGTGTCATATATATATCATATATATAACCAATTGCCTTTGAGAAATCCATATTTTGTTGCATACTCTGAAGATCATAATAAAAAAACATGAATATTCAGTGAGCATGTGTGTGTCAAGTACTATTCCATAGACTTTATATTTGCTACGATTGTTACATAAAAGAAATTGAAATACAGAAATGCAAGTGGCAGAGTTGGGACTCAAAACCAGTTAGTTTGATTTTGGAACCTGAACTTTCTTTTTTTCACCTCTACAGCATACTGCCTTTTCTCATAACACACAGCTCTGCAGAATTACTATTGATACTAAGCATAAAACATTGGAATATAGTATTTTAATCACATCTATGAAAGTTACAGAAAAATAAGGTGAAAAATAAAAGCAGTTAGGAAGGCTTCAAAATATAACTAAGACTCAAAGACAAAAAGGGGGATTTTAGGATGAATATGACTTTAAGTAAAAATTCCGTATTTCTGATTAATTGTGAAAAAGTAGATGTCTCAGTTCTGGAGACATTTATTTAAAATTAGATAATGCATTAAAAAATGTACCATAGGAAAAAAATCCTTAAAAGTAAAGATGCAAGCAAGAATGCTGTTCACAAAACTGAAAGATCTGAGTTCCCTTTTATAATTTTATTTGGACGTTTATATGATTAAAAAATAGTGATTTTATTTTTATATTGTCTCAGGTTTTGAAGTCTGTCAATGGAAGGCTGTGGAAACCCTTTTCATTTAATGCTCTTCTGAAGATTATTATTTAGATTGATATTTTAGTTCATGTCAGAGATTTGGTTAAATATGAGAATGTTTAGTGCTAGAAAACGGAATAAGAAAACATTGAAATTATGACGTCTACCACAATCACATTCTGTGTCTCTGTGCACTTCTTGACTTTTGTGATTTTCAATGATAGCATTATAGTATCCATAGTCAACATTGTTCTCATCTGTTTGTAGGTTTTGTGAAGAATAAATGTACCTTGGAACCATGGAGAATGGCCTATCTCCTAATTTGAATATCTCAGTTGATAGATTTCTTCTTCACATATTATTTATGTATTTGTTTTAAATCTATGTTCACTGATCTCTCTCTCCTCCCCTGACACACACACAAATATTTAAAAGATGTATCTGGTGTGGTAAATAGAGATTAATGATATAGAAAAGATAACTTTTTTGAATAAAGGTTTTTTTTTTTTCAGTATAGGCTTCTACTTGTAAGACATTGGCTTTAGATATTTGTATGAACTTCCACCCCCACTGGGCTTTCAAGGACTTTCCTTTCAGTGATTCTCACAAAATGGAAAGGATCAAAATGGTTAAATAACACTGCACCCTTAATAAACACCACCACCAACAACATTCCACTGAGGAAAGAAAAATATTGAACTACAAAATAAAACAAGAAGCGTAAATCAGATGCTGTAGGAAGAAAGGGCAGAGAGCCATATTATTAGTGAAAATCCTGGAGTAACAGCACGAGTAGTAGTTGATTTTGTATTCTCTTTTAAGTTTTCTGCTCTTAGAAAAATGAGACAATTACTCTCTTCCACAATCCTAAACTGTAACATTTCTTGATGCTCCAATTCTTTAGGATTCATGTAATTTATTAATGCAAGCATCCACTTATGTATCTGCTATTATTTTTGGTTTCCTTCATTATTAGCTTCATGGCTTTTTAAACAGGTATTAACCTGGGGAAAAAAGAGACAAAAGGTAGGAAGGGAAGGACAGAAGGAAGAAAGGAAGGAGAAAAGGAAGGAAGAAAGGAAGGAAGGAGAGAAGAAAGGAAGGGAGAGAGGGAGGGAGGGCAAAAAAGAACCCAATAAAGAATATTATTGAAAAATAGTGGAACTTAGCAATGCCTTCCCTGAGAAAACTTTTCACCACCACCAAAAGTGACAGCAGGATGTTTTGTAATGCTAAGAAGGTGCTTTTAATGTATGTGGAATGACTTAGGACTCAGATATTTCATGAAGGACCACTAATGTGGGTTCTTGTTTTTAACAAGGTCCCAGCAGTTTCTGTATCCTTTGCAAGTTGAAAAATTTTTTTAGTGCCTGTCCCTTCCCTTTGGCAAAACAGAGGGGGAACTGACAGTAAAAGACCTTTCATAGTCTGGATTCACAGTCTCACTCTTGCTTTTCACCCCTTCTGGGCACTTCTAAAGGAGGGGTTTCTCATGGTTGGCACTACTGCCTCAGGCATTTGTACCACACTACTGGAAGTTCCCAATTATTCTTATGATCAGACCCTTGCAGCTTGAGGGAAAAGGGACAGTTAATTGGATGTCTTCCATCCCTCCATATCTAGTGCAAAGTTCTCATATATTATTTAGTAAAGCATGTATAATTGGTCAACCAACACAGTCTCAACTACTTTTTACCTTCCACATTATTTTAAGGAGTGGGTAAATGTATGTATTAATGCTACAAAACACCCTATAGTTAACCTCTAGTCCTAGTGGAACTTGGTAAAGTCTAAACAATATAGCAAGTATGCATCTCTATATAAAAACTGTTGTGTATGTCCTTGTTGTCTTAGTCTATGTACTATTGACACAATCTGCATTACAGTTAAAATACGTGAACAGTTTTGGAAGATTTGGTCAGCCATTAGAGAGGTTTTTTTATATTAAGGCAATTGTCTGTTTGTGAAAGAAGAAGACACACTAGCAGAAGCAGAGATCCAATGTCATAAAGACAAAGGTAAGAGAAAGGAAACATTAAAAATCAAGTTTCAAAGTGACCAAAGACCATAGCTCACTCCTTCCTCTCCTCCACTGTTCCTAAATGTATTGTCCAGGAAATCACCCTATGTTATACTTTGAAGAGAGAGAGAAATTGCATTAAGAACCTTTTAAGGAACCCAACATACTTTCAAAAGCAAAGTGTTAATTTTAGATAGGATTAGATGGGATCCCAAACACTGCAGTATTTCATGCAGCTGGATGAAGGAAAAACATGGTGGTTTCCTTACACACATCCTTCATGAAAAATAAACCCATTAATTAGAGCATTAGAGAAATTATTTTACAGTCTGTGTGTAGGCCACATATTTTACTGTTACAAAAATAATGTATTTTTTTCCTTTCTAAAAGAGAGATTGTTTAAATTTAATATATAATTGGAAGTTTATGCTCAGTTGAAATGCCATCTATTTGTGAGCATGTCCAATCAGCTCCGATGGACATAGCCAACACTCTTTTACATAGTACCCTGAGCTGGGAAAATAAAGGCTTGGAATCTGGGCAAGCTTGCAAAAATGAACACCTGAGACTTCAGAAAAACTTTAATCTTCTTGAGATTTCAGGGAGATAAAGATATTAGCAAGTGGCCAGATGCTGGTATTGAATACCAGATTGTCTTTGCTATACAAGTAATCTGTCTTTATTTGAATAGCTGGCAAATACTTTTCTGACAACTATTAAGACACTTCTGGAAGTGTTTATGAGTGACACATTTTATTCATCAAGAAATTAATGGAAAATATTATGACTGCCAAACAAGGATTTTGCACAGAAAACCACAAAGAAGAAGAGGAAATTTTTTCCCTTTGTAAACATTTTCTTTTCTGTTTTTCTTTTTTTTTCTACATGGCTTTCTTTTGTTGTGGTAGTGCAGAACTCTACATGCCTTGTAAAAAGAGCTGTGAAGGGGGTTGGGGATTAGTTCTCATAAAGAAAAAAAAATGTAGAGAATTCTGCAGGTGACAAAGTAAGTAATGAAACATGCTAGGATTTATTATATCTCCTTCAAAATCCTTAAACTATATATTTCACACACAATAGTAAGTCTATTTTAGATGAAAGAGACAATTCCCTTTATAGGGAAAAATAACTTTTAACAGTGCAAGTATTCTTTGCTGATTAGAAATTTACATGCTTTAGAGTTTTGTAAGAAGAAATAATGTGATTATCAAAATTAGTTCAAAGTGATTGTACTCTACAATATTATGTTTTTTTATCTAATAAAAAGAAAGTGTCTGGATAATTGAAGAGTATAATGAATTATTATTAAATTGGTCATTTTGTCAATTTTCCTTACATACCAGTGGTCAGAAGAAGGTTTGGGCTCTTCTTTGCTTATAGTAGTAATGGATGGTTTATTTTTCATTTGTAGAAACTTAAGGTTACCTATAAAATTTTGTTACATGTATATAATGCATAGTGATCAAATCAGGGTATTTAGGGTGTCCATGATCCAAATATGATACAATTTTAACTATATTAACTTTATCCTGCTATCAAACTTTGAATTTATTCCTTCTATCTTGCTGTATGAGTATACCTTTTAACCTACTTCTTTTCATCCTCCCCTCTCCTCTCTTCTTCACTACAAGGAAGCAATATTCCTTAGAGAAATAGCCAATTCCCGGATTAAGTCAAGGGAAGTACAAAATAACCCTGGAACATATTGCTTGCTGTGTAAGAAATTAAGAAAATGTTAAAAAAAATATGAGAACTTATTGAAATGACAGAGGGGCCAACTTGAAGAATCTTCAAATGGCCAACATTTGAACAACTTAAGTAACGAAGTAAATAATGATAATAATGTGTTGTATCCTGTAAAACGAAATAAGTATCCAGTAAGACTTAACATTAGTTGTGAAGAAACTCACAACAGTTAGCAATAGCGATAAAGGACATCAGAAATTTGTACTCGGGGTGTTTGTGTAACCTCAAAATTAGAAGCATATTTTGATGTGGCATATGTACATTTTTTCTTAGAGACTCTACAACTTTAAAGAGATTTTTAAAGTTGTAACTTCAGGAATACTAAGAACCATGGAAAATTTGAGATTCCTTTGGTATTAGAATCCAGTAGTTTTAATTTCATTCATTTACTGTACTTTCCAGAGGGTTATCTATATAGCTGCAATAAAATACAATATATAATTTTGTTATAATGATATTGTACGTAGTAAGTTTTTTTTTTTCTTTTTTGAGACAGAGTCTTGCTTTGTCACCCAGGCTGGAGTGCAGTAGCATGATCTCTGCTCACTGGAATGTGTGCCTCCCAGGTTCAAGTGATTCTCCTACCTGAGCCTCTCGAGTTGCTGGGATTACAGCCTAGTAAATATAATATAACCATGGAAATATCTGATCGTTCACAGTAATGCTTTTAGTTCATCTTCAGATTAGAATAGAAAAAAACATCTAAGGAAGGAAGGTCAATTGCTCAATTGCTGCCTATATCTAAATTATTCCACTCCTCCTTTTGTATTATGACGTTATCATGTATAAAAATAGTTATGGTTAAAGAGTATTTTAACCTCATCTAATAATTTACACCACATATAAATCTAACAATTATGTCATATTGATTGTCACTATTACTGTAGCTTACAGAAAACTTATAACGGGGTAGGTTAAATGTCTCTCTCTTTATATATAATATGGTACTTACCAATAAGAAAGAAGAAATTGAGAGGATGCATTTATCTGCAAAATGTAACATAGATGGATAAATCAGAAACTATGAAATTGGTTACCTACAAATCGTGTGTGTGTGGGTGGACAGTATATAAGGGATGGGAAGGGAAGTAATAATTATTGTGGTGCTCTACATATACAAGGAATAAAATTAATTAAACCAGAATGAGAAAAAAAAACCCTCTAAAACTACATCCAGATAGAAAAAAATGTGCCCAAATGTATTTCAAATAGATTACATAATCAAACTTAAGGAGGGAAAAAGATAACTAATCCATGCAACATTTAAAAAGAGTATGTTCACTGTTTACCATCATTTTTGGGGACAAAAAGACTGCAAATGGAACTGCAACTAACTCTTGAACTCCTTTTCATTGATGATACATAGAACCGCATATAGACATAAATAGATGATGAATATACTGAGAATTTTTTATATATTGCAGGATCCAGGAAATATGTAAAAGCTCTTTCTTTTGGAGGAAGAGCTTGAGTTCTTGTGGAAGATGGGGAATATGACTATGGAATAGAGTAGTGCAAGGACTATATGGGGGTAAATTGTATTGAATATATCAGTATAAACTTATGATTTTCCAGCTCTGTCAGAGGAAAGGTTCTACAAATAAATATATTTCACTTAGCACTCAGATAATGGTTTCTAAATATCAACCTGCGCTACAGAATCACAGCTTCTTAGAGAAATGTCTAATTCCAGCATTAGCATAGGTAAAACACAAGATAAGCCTGTAATATCTTTTGCCAGAAAGTAAGAAAGTATTAAAAAAGTGACATGAAGCGTATCCAAAATACAGCTTGAAGGGGTCCCCACTGGTCAAATCTTGGGCAATTATAGCATCAAAATAAAAAAGAAGAACAATGTATTAAAACTCATTGATTTATTTTTAAAAAGTGGAATCCATGAGTTTGTGCTGGTCATAAAAATATGTGATTAATAAATGCATAAATTAAGGGGGGTGAGAATATGCTTCCCTACAGTATAGGGAACGGAGAAACCTGAGAATGGAGAAACTATACAGCATAGTAACTATCCAACATAGTAACTATCCAATGAAGAAATCTTGCAACTAATAATACATAATTATAATGAATTAATGGGTAATATAATTGCAACTAATAATAAGGTAATTATCATAATTGCAAGTAATAATATTTTATATATGTTGAAGGCTCCTCTCTCTCTCTCTCGCTCTCTCTCTCTCTATATATATATATATATATAAATATATATATATACATATATATGTATGTGTATATATTTGTGTGTGTGTGTGTGTGTGTGTGTGTGTGTATTACTAGTTGCAAGATTTCTCTACTGTATAGCTACTGCATTGTAGTTTCTTCTCAGGTTTCTTCATTATGTAGTTATTTAGTTATTAGATTTTACCTTGCAATTAATAATCCCTCTATGTGAAAGACACTTTCAGGCCATACCATTACCCTGCTCTTCAACAATACTCCTCCCTCAATTTTGAATCCACTGATGATTCCTGCATACACACACACACACACACACACACACACAGAGAGAGAGAGAGAGAGAGAGAGAGAGAGAGAGAGAGAGAGAACAAAGGCAAATGAAACAAAATTTAAAAGTTTGGAAACTCTGGGTTACATATATGTGGGAGTTTCCTTTACTAGTCCTGTTACTTTTCTGTAAGTTTACAATTATTTAAGTTTTTGAAAATATGGAAAACAAAAGAAAGTTATAGGGTACAGACACAACTCTTACCCCTCCCGTTATATTTGTTAAAAGCAATATCTGACATAAGTAACCTATGAATATTTTTAATGAATAAACTTTTGTCACCAATGATATTTTTGTTTATAGCACTTAGGTTTTTATGTAAATTTTACACATATTTATTGTTCCTTGTAACACTTACATGAGATATATATATATTCTTTACCTTGCAGTTGACATAAATCTAAGTGCAAAAGAAGGTTATTTTAGCTGTCCAGATGTAAAATTAATGGTCCTATTAATTTCACATATTCTCATAATTAATTACGTTTTCTTGGCACCCACTTTGAATGGAAGAAATAAATGCAGGTCTCTTTTTTTAACTTTTTTTAAATCATGTATTTGGTTTTGGAATCGTTGGTGATATCATCCTATATGTAAAGTGTCACATTTTATTTTATTATTTTTTTAAAAGAACTGCTGTCTAGAATCCAGCAGGTGTACTTGGCTTTATTCTCAATCTGGCCTATATATGAAATTGTAATCTAACTTTTCATCACATATCTTTGGATTTTCCTCACATAGTTCACTGAAACATTTATCTATCTAGGCTGGTAGAGTATCAATTTAATATGAGAGAGTGATCAATACCAGACACTAGAGAACAAGACTCAGAATTAAGAAGGAAAAACTATAAGCAGCAGATAATGTTGCAAATAAATAGGTACATAGGAAGACATTTGACTGCAAAATTGACACACTGATCTGTCTTTGTTCATTTGTTGGTTGGTTGGTTGGTTGGTTGGTTTGATTTTGGTCTTTGCATTTGAAACGTTCTGATATGACTTGCCAGAGAGATAATTCTGTACTAACCTTTACCTTTGCTCTGCTCTCCTACTTTTCCTGAGACTACTACCAACAGCTTGCATTTCTCTAGATCATAATACAACTCATGAAATACGAAGAGTTGAGTCCTTATATTGCCCCTGGACTTGCAGTCCTCTCTAACCAATTTTTCTTTCTCCAATCACTCATTCTACCTATAATTTTGGAAAATATATAATCTTTCTTTAAAAAAAATTTCTGTAAGTTTTTGGGGAACAGGTGGTATTTGTTTACATGAGTAAGTTCTTTAGTGGTAATTTGTGAGATTTTGGTGAACTCATCACCCAAGCAGTATACACAGAACCCAATTTGCAGTATTTTAATCCCTCACCCTCCTCTCACCCTTTCCCTCGAGTACCTAAAGTCCATTGTATTAGTCTTATGCCTTTTCATTCTCATAGGTTACCTTTTACTTATGAGTGAGAACATATGATGTTTTGTTTTTCAGGCCTGAGTTACTTCACTTAGACTAACGGTTTCCAGTTCCACCAAGGTTACTGTGAATGCCATTAATTCTTTACTTTTTATGACTAAGTAGTACTTTATTATTTATATATGTATGCCACAATTTCTTTATCCACTCATTGATTGATGGGCATTTGGGAATGTTCCATATTTTTGCAATTGCGAATTATGCTGCTATAAACTTGTGTGCAAGTATCTTTTTTGTATAATGACTTCTTTTCCTCTGGGTAGATACCCAGTACTAAGATTGCTGGATGAAATGGTAGTTATATGTTTAGTTATTTAAGGAGTCTCCACAGTGATTTACATCGTGGTTGTACTAGTTTACATTCCCAGCAGTAGTGCAGTGTAGACGCGTTCTCTTTTTACCACATCCATATCAACATCTATTATTTTTTAATTTTTTAGTTACAGTCATTCTTGCAGGAGTAAGGTGGTATTGCATTGTGGTTCTGATTTGCATTTACCTGATTATTAGTGATGTTGAGCATTTTTTCAAATATTTGTTGGTTATTTGTATATCTTCTTTTGAGAATTGTCTATTCATGTCCTTAGCCCACTTTTTGATGAGATTGTTTGTTCTTTTCTTGCTGATTTGTTTGAGTCCTTATAGAATCTGGATATTAGTCTGTTCTTGAATGTATAAATTATGAAGATTTTCTCACACTTTGTGGGTTTTCTGTTTACTCTGCTGACTGTTTCTTTTGCCGTGCAGTAGCTCTTTAGTTTAATAAAGTCCCACCTATTTACCTTTGTTATTGTTGCATTTGCTTTTGGCTTCTCGGTTATGAAATCATTGCCTAAGCCAATGTCTAGAAGGGTTTCATCAATGTTATATTCTAAAATTTTGCTTTCGGTCTTAGATTTAAGTCTTTGATCCATCTTGAGGTTATTTTCATGTAAGGTGAGAGATGAAGATCCAGTTTTATTCTCCTACATGTGGCTTGCCAATTATCTCAGCATCATTTGTTGAATAGGGTGTCCTTTCCCACTTTATGTTTTTGTTTGCTTTGTCAAAGATCAGTTGGCTGTAAGTATTTGGGTTTATTTCCAGGTTCTCTATTCTGTTCCATTGGTCTGTGTGCTTATTTTTATACCAGTAGCATGCCATTTTTCTGACTACAGCCTTATAGTATAGTTTGAAGTCAGGTAATGTGATGCCTCCAGAGTTCTTTTTCCTTGATTTTGCTTTGGCTTTCTGGGATCTTTTTGGTTCCATATGAATTTTACAATTGATTTTTCTACTTCTGTGAAGAATGATGATGGTGTTTTGATGGGAATTGCACTGAATTTATAGATTGCTTTTGACAGTATGGTCACTTTTAAAATATTGATTCTAGCCATTCATGAGCATGGGATGTGTTTCCATTTGTTTGTGACAACTATGATTTTCTTCAGCAGTGTTTTGTAGCTTTCCTTGTAGAGCTCTTTTACAACTACTGTTAGGTACATTTGTGAGTATTTTATTTATTTATTTATTTATTTTTTGCAGCTATCATCAAAGAGGATGAGGTTTTTTATTTGATTCTCAGCTTGGTCGCCATTGGTGTATAGCAGAACTACTTATTTGCATGCATTATTTTTGTATCCATAAGTTTTTCTGAATTCATTTATCAGTTCTAGGAGCTTTTTGGAGGAGTCCTTAGGGTTTTCTAGGTATATAATCATATCATCAGCAAATAGTGACAGTTTGACTTCCTCTTCATGGATCAGGATAACTTTATTTTCTTGTCTGATTGCTGTGGCAAGAACTTCCAGTACTGTGTTGAAGAGGAGTGGTGAGAGTGGGCACCTTTCTTTTGTTCCAGTTCTCAGAGAGAATGCTCTCAACATTTTCCAATTCAGTATTATGTTGGCTTTGTGTTTGACATAGATAGCTTTTATTACACTGAGGTATGTCCCTTGCCTGCTGATTTTACAGAGCGTTTTAATCATAAAGGGATGCTGGATTTTTTCAAAAGCTTGTTCTGCATCTATTAAGATGATCTTGTGATTTTTGTTTTTAATTCTGTTTATGTGGTGTATCACATTATTGACTTGCGTATGCTAAACTGTCTCTGCATTTCTGGTATGAGGAGTCTTCAAAACCATGCCAATACATGGAAATTAATCAACCTGCTCTTGAATGATCATTGGGTCAACAATGAAATCAAGATAGAAATTAAACAATTATATTTGAACTGAATGATAATAGTAACACAACCTATCAAAACCTCGGGAATACAGCAAAAGAAGTGCTAAGAGGAAAGTTCATAGCCTTAAATGCCTACATCACAAAATTTGATAGACCGCAAATAGATAATCTAAGGTTGCACCTCAAGGAACTAGAGAAACAAGAACAAATCGAACTCAAAACCAGCAGAGGAAAAGAAATACCCAAGATCAGAGCAGAACTAAAAAAAATTAAAACATAGATACAAAAGATAAATGAAACAAAAAGGCGATTCTTTGAGAAGATAAATAAAATTGATAGACCATTAGCAAGATTAAGTAAGAAAAGAAAGAAAATCCAACTAAGCTCAATTAGAAATAAAATGGCAGATATTACAACTGACACTGCCGAAATACAAATGATCATTCAAGGATGCTATGAATATCTTTACATGCACAAACTAGAAAACCTAGAGTAGATGAATAAAATCCTAGAAATATGCAGCCCTCCCAGGGTAAATCAGGAAGAATTAGAAACCCCACAAAGACCAATAACATGCAGCAAGATTGAAACGGTAACAATTTACCAATAACAACAAAAAAGTCCATGACCAGAGAGATTCACAGCTGAATTCTACCAGACATTCAAAGAAGAATTGTTAATGGTCCTCCTGACACTATTTCTCAAGATAGAAAAAGAGGAAATCCTCCCTAATTCATTCTATGAAGCCAGTATCACCCAAAATCCAAAATTACAAAAAGACAGAAAAAAAGGAAACTACAGGCCAATATCTCTGGTGAACACAGATGCAAAATTCCTTGACAGAATGCCAACTAATCAAATCCAACAGCATATTAAGAAGATGATCCCTCATGATCAAGTGAGTTTCATACCATGCATGCAAAGATGGTTTAACATGTGCAAGTCGATAAATGTGATACACACCACAAACAGAATTAAAAACAAAAATCACCTGATCATCCCAATAGATGCAGAAAAAGCATTTGACAAAATCCAGCATCTTTTTATGATTGAAACACTCAAGAAAATCAGCATACAAGGGATATACCTTAATATAATAAAAGCCATATATGACAAACCTACAGCCAACATAATATTGACTGGGAAAAGTTGAAAGCATTTCCTCTGATAACTGCAGTAAGACAATGATGCCCACTCTTACCACTTCTATTCAACATGTTACTGGAAGTCCTAGCCAGAGTAATCAGACAACAGTAAGAAATGCAGTATAATTTGAAGTCAGATATTGTGATGACTTTAGGTTTATTCTTTTTGCATAGGATTCCTTTGAGTACTGTGGGTCTTTTCTGGTTCTATATAAATTTCAAGATTTTTTTTTTCTATTTCTGTCATGAATGTCATTAGTATTTTGATAGGGGTTGCATGGAATTTATAAATTGCTTTGGGTGACATGGACATTTTAACAATTTTGATTTTTCTAATCCAGGAAATCACAAGTATTTATGAGAATTAGAGAAATTTTGGTTTTTGTAAAAGATGATGGGAAAGTAAAATTTTTCAGATGCTGTGGAGAAATTTTGTGTGTGATATGGTATGTCCGTGTCCCCACCCAAATCTCATTTTTATTGTAGCTCCCCAAATCCCTCTGTGCTGTAGGAGGGATGCAATGGGAGGTAACTGAATCATGGAGGCAGGTTTTTCTCATGCTCTTCTCATGATAGTGAACAAGTGTCATGAGATCTGATGGTTTTATAAAGGGCAGTTCCCCTGCACATGTTCCCTTGTCACATGTAAGTCATGCCTTTTCCCTCCTTTGTCTTCTGCCATGATTGTGAGGCCTCCCCAGCCATATGGAACTGTTAGTCCGTTAAAACTCTTTTTTCTTTATAAATTACCCAGTCTTGGGTAATTCTTCATAACAGTATGAAAATGGACTAATACAGTGTGCTTTATGGTGATTATTCCAAAAATTAAACATAGATTTACCATACCACCCAACAGTTCTCCTTCTGAAGGTATATCTAAGAATTGAAAACAAATACTGAAACAAATCCTTATACGTGAATATTCATAATAGAACTCTGCACAAGAACAAAGAGGTGAAAACAATCCATCCATCAATGGATGAGTTGATAAACAACTTGTAGCATATTTATGCAATAAAATATATTGTCATAAAGAGAAATGAATTACTGACACATACTACAACATGGATGAAATTCAAAAACATTATAGCATTTCAAAGAATCTGGAAACAAATCAGCACATGTTTCATGATTTGATTTATATAAACTATCCAGAATAGGTAAATCCATAACAGAAGGCAGATTGATAGTTGCTAGGGGCGGAAGAGAGAGGAGAATAAGTAATAGCTGTTCAATGAATATGACATTTTCTTTGGAAGTTGATTAGTTAACCATCTAATAGCATTGTGAGTGTACTATATAACACTGAATTTTTCATTTTATTATATTTGCTGCTGCAGCAAGCACAAATTGTTCACTTTAAAATAATTAATTTAATGTCATGTGAATTTTCCTCAATAAAAATGACACATGTTCATGTATGGCCATTTATGATGAACTCTCTTTGGGATAAGTGAATGTAAGCAGCATTTGCCTTTCAGTATCAAACAACTGGATGTCACAGGAGAAAGGGAAATATAAGAACATTGTTTCTGCTTGTACTCTTTACCATGTGCAGGTATCATCTTTATAATAAAACATTAAATCAATTGTTAAAAATAAATGACAATGAGAGGTACTCTAAAGTTGTAGTAGCAAAGTTTGCTGGTAAACTTAGTCTTTGAATAAAGGAAAGAAGGGTAAGAGGAAACAAAAGATTATTTATAGTGGTAGTAGGAAACGGAAAATGGAATATATTAAACAGACTTTTAAAAAAGCTTAGGAAATGAGAATGGGATGGGAAAACAAGTTGGCCACCATGAAGCATTGGAGCTGTAAGAAAGTTAGAAAGGTCACTTCACTGCTTCACTCTACATCCTTTACAGGTTCATAGCCAAATAATCCTAAATAAATAAATAAACAAACAAATGAACAAACTATAATAGTGCATCTCTCACAGAGCAAATTGAATATACATGATTAATTTTACTAAACATTTTTTAGCAACTATTAGAAACAAGGCACTATGGACCACTAAAAGCAATCATCAGCATCAAGCTGAATTGACAATTAATATCAGAGATGCTCAGTGTAATGAGCATATAGTAGTTGTATTCACAAAGTCAATTATCTTTAAATTCATTTTATAGTTAGTCTAATCTTTCATGGCTTTCTAAGAGTATAGGGCATTAAGTGTTGCAGGGTGAGCCAATACTAAAAAAGAGTGTGTATGCCAAATTTTTACCATCAAAAGCTTATTCATGGTTCATCATGGAAATGTATCTCAGAAGGGAACTTCAGTGGTACTGGCTCCTTCTGTAAGGCAAATAATCTTTTATAATGGGTCCCCTGCATCATGGACATAATTATCATGCAAAGCATCTCTTCAGAGAGAGTTCACTAATTCTCCATGATTAGAAACTGTTTTTTAACTATGTACCTAGTTCTACTGTGCAATATCAGCAGAAGCTTCTCTTATTCCCCAAAATAAGCATCTTGCCCCTATAAGCTTGAAAAACTATGCAGTGCACAGCCAGAGTAATGATAAATTGTTCAACCTCACTGGTTGTTGCAAAAACGCTGTTTGACTAGAACAAACAAAGTGACCTTAAATTATAAAAATAAAAACTCAACAACAGAGATTGTAAAAGGGCAAGAGATTTTAGAATCAGTTGAAGGAAAAGCAAAAATCAATTGGATTCTTTCAAAAGAATTCATTTTCAGCTTGGATAACATCCATCTAAAGATTTTCCCGCAGAAATTAACACTATAGAAGTCTTAGCCTGTGATAACTCTAATTCAGAGCTACTTTGTGTTTGCTAAATGGAATATGACAGGGATCTAAAACAGTACTATGTCATAGAAAATAATTAGTTGAGAACAAACTTGATAATTTCACCACTGAGAAGAATGGACTGAAAACAACCTTCACTTTAATTATGTGTAAAGAAGAAGCATGATGACCTGCATAGATTGTAATCAGGAAAAATGAAAATACATTTCTCTGTTATCTGGTAGATAGCAAGGTAGCTTGTTTAATCTGTTCACCTATTGTATAATAAAGATAACAAATTGGTTATTGTAATGCCATCAAAATATCACCCCAGTGTATAACTAGGAAAAATAGATAAACTTTTTTCTAATGTAATAATATCCTTATTTTCCCTGTTGGCATGTATCCTTACCAGGAACATTTGAGAAATATTCTTATATGAATTCTTCCTAGGATATTAAGATAATGACATCAAAGCAAAGTGGTAGTTTTCTGGAGGCTTCAATTAAGGCACACACACAAAAAAATTTGAACCATTAAAATAATACCGTTTTCTTATCCTCATTTAAATTCATTGGCTGTTGCCTTTTTAATGCTCCAGGAATAGAACTTCTCTGAATTTTAGATATCAGTATCCATGGACATTTGGAATGCACCTACACACTCAACAGCAATATAGCATTCACAAAAATTTGGGGTGGTCCAATCAGCTGCAGTGTGCATACATAGAGGCAGAATTGGCAGATATCCTTGGTTCTCAGCTGCTGATACCACGGGCTGGCCAGTTGAGATGAAAGTTAAAGCCAAGTTTTTGAGCCACAGATACTTCAGGCTGAAAAATTCTACATTGCTGTGTGAAGCAACTTAAAATTTGGATATAGTAATCTAAATTTTACCATCTATCTGAAGTGCTAGGGCAAGTGGCCACATTCATTAATTTCACATTTCATCTGCAAGCCTTTTCTGTAACTTAGGGAAGACAAGAACATGGTGGCCTATTGGGCAGTAAAGATGCCAAGGAAGGAATTTCTTTACTTCCTGCCACAGTAACTCCTTTGGAGTGTGGTTGGATCATGTTGTCTTTATTTAATTTCTCTTACCCATGTCTCTAATTGCTCCAGATTATGAGAACTGTCAAGTCCAGAGTTTGATAAGAACTAGTTTGAGTTGATAAACCATCTGGTATTACTTTATTCTTTATAGTTCCTGGTGGTCTGTCTTGTATGACAGCTACTGTGAAAAATAAAATTGTGCCACATAATAAAATTACTAAGACCTAATGTTACAGGCAGAAATGAAATGAAACTTAAGAATCCATCAGGATTTAATTAGCAATTAGATGAATTGACACTTAGCTTAATCTACTTCCCAATTAGGACCAAAAATGTTGTCAGGGGAAAAAAATTAGAAAAAAGGAGAGCTTTCCACTCCAAATTCAATCTAATATCTAGGACATTTTAAAGAAAGTGTGCAAAGAGAAAAGAAGAAATGGAGGTTGTTAGAACAAAGAATAGTGTAAAAGAACAAAAGGAAGCAGGAGGGTAATGAAGGTGGCAAGGATCCATAAAAACCACAGCGGATAATGTTATCTGACTAATGCATTACAGCCACCTACAATCTCAAAAGAGCTGGTAGAGGAGATTAATGCTTTCATCATGGAAATGTGAAATTTCTTAATGACTCCTTAGAGAAAGGGAAGTATTTATTGAGACACAAGACAAATTTAAAACAAAAAAGAAAATGAAAAATGAAACTCAGGGATCTAAAATTATGCACAACTTTTCCCTCTGGGAGGGAGAAAAAAATTCTAGAAATATTAATAAAGAATGAAATCACAGAGGTTTCAGGAAATGAGAGATTTGTCAAAGAAGCCAGTGAATATTCAGAAAGGCCACTCTCAGTCACATACAATCTTAGATATTCAGGCCAGAAGCAAAGAAGATTGGGGATGAAGCAGGCAGAGGTGAAACAGCTCCCTACATATGAACAAAATGTTATATATTTCCCAATTGATCATGGTGGATTATCTCCTTGATAAGCTGTTGAATTCAGTTAGTTGGTATTTTGTTAAGAAATTTTGCATCTGTGTTCACCAGGGATAATGGCCTGTAGTTTTCTTTTTTATGTATTTTCCTAATTTTGGTATTAGGGTGATACTGGCTTCATAGATTGATTTAGGAGGATTCCCTCTTTTTCTGTCTTATGGAAGAATATCAGTAGGATTGGTATCAATTCTTCCTTGAAAGTCTGATAGAATTCAGCTGTGAATCTCTCTGGTCCTGGACTTTTTTTCTTTTGTTGGTAAATTGTTGTTACCAGTTTAATCTTGCTGCATGTTATTGGTCATTGTGGGGTTTCTAATTCTTCCTGATTTACTCTGCAAGGGTTTCATATTCCAGGATTTTATTAGTCTTCTCTATGTTTTCTAGTTTATGCATGTAAAGATTTTCATAGCATCCTTGAATGATCATTTGTATTTCTGAAGTGTCAGTTGTAATATCAGCCATTTTGTTTCTAATTGAGCTTAGTTGGATCTTCTTCTTTTCTTGGTAAATCTTGCTAATGGTCTATCAATTTTATTTATCTTCTCAAAGAATCAGCTTTTTGTTTCATTTGTCTTTTGTATTTTTTTTTTTTCATTTTATTTAGTTCTGCTCTGATCTTGGGTATTTCTTTTCCTCTGCTGGGTTTGAGTTCCATTTGTTCTTGTTTCTTTAGTTCCTTGAGGTGTGACCTTAGATTGTCTATTTGTGGTCTATCAAATTTTTTGATGTAGGCATTTAAGGCTATGAACTTCCCTTTTACCACGGCCTTTGTGGTATCCCAGAGGTTTTGATAGATTGTGTTACTATTATCGTTCCGTTCAAATAATTTTTTAATTTCTATCTTGATTTCATTGTTGATCCAAAGATCATTCAGGAGCAGATTAATTAATTTCCATGTATTGGCATGGTTTTGAAGACTCCTCATACCAGAAATGCAGGGATGGTTTAACATACACAAGTCAATAATGTGGTACACCACATAAACATAATTAAAAACAGAAATCCCAAAATCATCTCAATAGATGCAAAAAAGCTTTTGAAAAAATCCAGCATCTCTTTCTGATTAAGACACTCAGCAAAATCAGCATGCAAGGGACATACTTCAGTGTAATAAAAGCCATCTATGACAAACCCAAAGCCAACATAGTACTGAATGGGAAAAAGTTGAGAGCATTCTCTCTGAGAACTGGAACAAGACAAGGATGCCCACTCTCACCACTCCTCTTCAACATAGTACTGGAAGCTCTCACCACAGCAATCAGACAAGAGAAAAAAATACAGGTATCCCAATCAGTGAAGAGGAAGTCAAACCATCACTATTTGCTGATGACATGATTGTATACCTAGAAAACCCTAAAAATTCCTCCAAAAAGCTCCTAGAACTGATAAATGATTCAGAAAAATTTATGGATACAAAAATGATGTACATGAATATGTAGCTCTGCTATACACCAGCAGCGACCAAGCTGAGAATCAAATAAAAAACCTCAACCTCTTTTACAATAGCTGCAAAAATTAAATAAATAAATAAAACACAGGAATGTACCTAACCAAACATGCAAAAGAGCCCTATAAGGAAAGCTACAAACCACTGCTGAAGAAAATCATAGATGATTTTCAGCTTAATATCTGTTTATTAGGCCAGTTACACAAAGGCAAAAGAAAAGACCTTCTGTGGTAGGACTAGTGTTCCTTGTGGGAAATCATTCTACTGTAAAGACACATGCACATGTATGTTTATTTCTGCACTATTTACAATAGCAAAGACTTGATCCAACCCAAATGCCCATCAATGATAGACTGGATAAAAAAAATGTGACACTTATACACATCAAATACTATGCAGCTATACAAAAGAATGAGTTCCTGTCCTTTGCAGGGACATGGATGCAGCTGGAAACTATCATTCTCAGCAAACTAACACAGGAAAAGAAAACCAAACACTGCATGTTCTCACTCCTAAGTGGAAGTTGAACAATGAGAACACATGGACACAGGGAAGGGAACATCATACATTGAGGCCTGTTGAGGGGTGGGAAGCAAGGGGAGAAAGAGAATTAGGACAAATACCTAATGCATGCAGGGCTTAAAACCTAGATGATGGGTTGAAAGGTGGAGCAAACCACCGTGACACATGTATGCCTATGTAACCAACCTGCACTTCTGCACATGCATGTCAGAACTTAAAGTAAGATAATTTTTAAAAAGAATTCTTCCCCTTTGTATTTTTCTGGGACTCTCATAGTGTGTTTTTTAATAAGCTTGATGGCCTCCCACAGGTCTCTCTGACACTATTTGCTTTTCTAATTATTTTTCATTTTTGCTCTTCATATTAGATAATATCAAATGTCCTATCATCAAATTCAAAAACAATGTACCTTTCTGCTCTAAATTTTTTTGTTCCTTTTCTTAATAATTTCTTTCTCTTTATTTATATTTTTATTCACACAGCATTTCCTGATTTTGATTATTTCTTTGTTATGGTTTTCTGTAGTTCTATGGACATATTTAAATCAGTTTATTTAAAATCTTAGTATAGAAGATGGCAGGCAAGATGGCCGAATAGAAAGAGCTCAGGTCTTCATCTCCTAGTAAGATCAACACAGAAGATGGGTAATTTCTGCATTTCCAACTGAGCCTCTGCTGGTGATACTGAGGCAAACAGGGTCTGAAGTAGACCTTCAGCAAATTCCAACACACCTACAGCAGAGGGGCCTGACTGTTAGAAGGAAAACTAACAAACAGAAAAGAATAGGATCAACATTAACAAAAAGGACATGAACACAGAAATCCCATCCAAAGGTCACCAACATTAAAGACCAAAGACAGATAAATCCATGAAGATGAGAAAAAAACAGTGCAAAAGGCTAAAAATTAAACAAACCAGAGCACCTCTTCTCCTCCAAAGGATCACAACTCCTCACCAGCAAATGAACAAAACTGGATTCAGAACAAGTTTGATGAATTGATAGAAGTAGGCTTCAGAAGGTAGACAATAACAAACTCCTCTGAGCTAAAGGAGCATGTTCTAACCCAATGCAAGGAATCTAAGAACATTGAAAAAAGGTTAGAGGAATTGCTAACTAGAATAACCAGTTTAGAGAAGAACATAAATGGCCTGATGGAGCTGAAAAACACAGCACAAGGACTTTGTGAAGCATATGCAAGTATCAATAGCCAAATCAATCAAGCAGAAGAAAGGATATCAGAGATTGAAGATCAAATTAATGAAATAAAGTGTGAAGACAAGATCAGGGAAAAAAGAATAAAAAGGAACAAACCAAGCCTCCAAAAAATATGGGACTATGTGAAGAGACCTAACGTACATTTGATTGGTGTACCTGAAAGTGATGGGGAGAATGGGACCAAGTTGTCTTCAGGATATTATGACGGAGAACTTCCCCAACCTAGCAAGACAGGCCAACATTCAAATTCAGGAAATACAGAGGTACTTTTTGAGAAGAGCAACTCCAAAACACTTAATCATCAGATTCACCAAGATTGAAATTAAGGTAAAAATTTTAAGGGCAGCCAGAGAGAAAGGTCAGGTTACACAAAAAAGGGAAGCCCATCAGACTAACAGTGTATATCTCTCTGCAGAAACCCTACAAGCCAGAAGAGAGTGGAGGCTAATATTCAATATTTTTAAAGAAAAGAAATTTTAACCCAGAATTTTATATCTAGCCAAACTAAGCTTCATAAGTAAAGGAGAAATAAAATGCTTTACAAACAAGCAAATTCTGAGAGATTTTGTCACCACCAGGCCTGCCTTGCAAGAGCTTCTGAAGGAAGCACTAAACATGGAAAGGAACAACCAGTACCAGTCACTGCAAAAACATACCAAATTCTAAAGACCATTGACACAATGAAGAAACTGCATCAACTAATGGACAAAATAACCAGTTAGCATCATAATGACATGATCAAATTCACACATAACAATTTTAACCTTAAATGTAGACTAGCTAAATGCCCCAATTAAAACACACAGACTGGCAAATTGGATAAAGAATCAAAACTCATAGGTGTGCTGTATTCAGGATACCCATCTTACATGCAAAGACACACATAGGCTGAAAATAAAGGGATGGAAGAATATTTGCCAAGCAAATGGAAAGCAAAAAAAGCAGGGATTGCAATCCCAGTCTCTGAAAAAACAGATTTTAAACCAACAAAGGTCAAAAAAGATAAAGAAGGGCATTACATAATAGTAAAGGGATCAATGCAACTAGAAGAGCTAACTATCCAAAATATATATGTACCCAATACAGAAGCACCCAGATTCATAAAGCAAGTCCTTAGAGATATAAAAAGAGACAGACTCCCCACACAATAATAGTGGGAGATTTTAACACCCCACTGTCAATATTAGACAGATCAATGAGACAGAAAATTAACAAGGATTTTCAGGACATGAACTCAGCTCTGGACCAAGCAGACCTAGTAGATATCTACAGAACTCTCCATCCCAAATCAACAGAATATACATTCTTAGTGCCACTTATTCTAAAATTGACCATGTAATCTGAAGCAAAAGACTCCTCAGCAAATGCAAAAGAATGGAAATCATAACAAACAGTCTCTCAGACCACAGTGCAATCAAATTAGAACTAAGGATTAAGAAACTCACTCAAAACTGCGAAACTACAAGGAAACTGAATAACCTACTCCTGAATGACTACTGGGTAAATAATGAAGTTGAGGAAGAAATAAATAAGTTCTTTGAAACCAATGAGAGCAAAGACAGAACATAGCTGAATCTCTGGGACACAGCTAAAGCAGCGTCTAGAGGGAAATTTATAGCACTAAATGCCCAGGGGAGAAACAGGAAAGATCTAAAATTGACACTCTAACATCACAATTAAAATAACTAGATATCTAAGAGCAAACAAATTCAAAAGCTAGCAGAAGACAAGAAATAACTAAGATTAGAGTAGAACTGAGGGAAATAGAGACACAAAAAACCCTCCTAAAAATTAATAAATCCAGGAGATGGCTTTTTTGAAAAGATTAACAAAATAGACCACTAGGAAGACTAATAAAAACAGAGAAAAGAATCAAAAAGACACAATAAAAAATAATAAAGGGGTTATCACCCCAGATTCCACAGAAATAGACACTACCATCTTGATAATACTATAAACATCTCCTTGCAAATAAACTAGAAAATCTAGAAGAAATGGATAAATTCCTGGACACATACACCCTCGCATGACCAAGCCAGGAAGAAATTGAATCCCTGAAAAATAAAGATTTCTGAAATTGAGGCAGTAATTAATAGCCTACCAACTAAAAAAAGCCCAGAACCAGATGGATTCACAGCTGAATTCTACCAGAGGTATAAAAAGGAGCTGGTATCATTGCTTCTGAAACTATTCCAAACAATAGAAAAAGAGGGACTCCTCCCTAACTCATTTGATTCAGCAATCCCATTACTGGGTATATACCCAAAAGATTATAAATCATTCTACTATAAAGACACATGCAGACATATGTTTATTGCAGCACTGTTCACAATAGCAAACACTTGGACCAACAACAATGCCCATTGGTGATAGACTGGATAAAGAAAATGTGACACAGATAAACCATGGAATACTATACAGCTATAAAAAAGGATGAGTTCATGTCCTTTGCAGGGACATGGATGAAGCTGAAACCCTCATTCTCAGCAAACAAGCACAGGAACAGAAAAGCAAACACTGCATGTTCTCACTCATAAGTGGGAGTTGAACAATGAGAACACATGGACACAGGGAGTGGAAAATCACACATTGGGGCCTGGCAGTGGGTGGGAGGCAAGATGACAGGTTGATGGGTGCAGCCAACTACCATGGCACGTGTATATCTATGTAACAAACCAGCATGTTCTGCACATGTATGCCAGAACTTAAAGTGTAATTAAAAAAAAAACTTTGTCTAGTATATTTAATTCATCGGCTTCTTCATGGATAATTTCTGTCAGTTTGGGGTTGTTTCCCAGTGAATAAATCACACTTTCCATACTTTACATACCATACTTGTATGCCTTGTATTTTTGCTTGTAAGTTGTATGTATTAAATATTAGAATGGAATATCTCTAGAAATCAGATTTTCCCCCATCCCCAGGGTTTATTGTTCTTGATTTATGAGGGCTGTGACCATCCATTTGTTTAGTAACTTTTATTAAATAGGTTTGCAACATTTATGCTATTTTTTAGGTGTGGTCACTGAAGTCTCTTTTCATATATCTCACTGGTCGGGCAGTGATCTGTCAGAGATATGCGTGAGTGCCTGGGGCTAACAGAGAGAAAAAGCTCTCTCAGTCTTTCCAAATTGACTTTTATTTGAGTACACCATCAATGCTAAGGCAGGCCACATGTAACCCTATGTTAACCTTTACCTCCTCTTAGTTCAGGCCTTAAAGATGAACCAGAAATGTGAGCTCAGATTCCTCTTATGCCTTTACCAAGCATATATCTGTCCCTAGGTATATGAATTGCACTCCACATTTCCTAGTATATATGGTAGCCTTTCAAAGCCGTATTGCCCCAAGAATCTTTCTTCTTAGCCTTTTGCTTTACAGAGTTTTTAGTCTGTCTAATGACTGCGTTTTTGTCCATCAATTGCTCAAGTCATCTATAAGTAGTATATGTCTTTGAATGCTTTCATCAGACACTTATCAGCTAGCACTCTAGCCTGAGGTGGTATGTGAAACTAAGATCAGATTTTGCACTCATTCTTTAGGGAATCTCCACACAGGTCAAATGCACATCCACAATATTTTGAGAAAAATATCCATATTATCACATGGCACCAGCAAGCCATACAAAATCTGCAGCCTGCAGAGCTAGGGAATATAGAGTGGTAGGTAAGCAGATAAGCAAAATTAGCATACTTTCTTACCAAAATTTAGCTACTTATTTTTTCATTAAGCACTCTCCTGTTTGCTGTATTTGTTTAGATCCAGAGTTATAAAAAAGAGTATTCTGTCAGTTGTCGCCAGCTGAATGATTTCTTCAGTGGAGTGACAATTAATTGATGTTTCATACTCTGTCATGTTGATGATGCTACCTGTCTATAACTCTTCTTATATTTGCATGAATTATTAGTTACATAAAAGCATTTGTATCCATTATAATTAATGAAATAATAGAAACAATTTTAAATACCTTGTTCAACAACACTAATCTTGTTCTGTTCCATCACCATACTGTCCTTTCCTAAAAGATGCCATTGACCTTATTACAAGTGTTTTATGGACACTTAAAATATATAAATGCATGTGTTTTTCATAAATGGTATCATATAGCAGGTAGTACTCTACAAGTTGCTTTTTTATTTAATAATATGGTATGAAAAGCTACTCCTAGTATTTATAAGTGAAATTTGGTTCATCATACGTAGCCTTCAATTAGATTACTAATTGAAAAACAACTTAAATCTCTTTACTACAAGTTTTTGAAATACTGGTGGGAGGAAAGATAATGAGACCTAGAATTATCCAAAAGGAAATAAGAGATTGATATTAGGGAGAGAAAGTTGAAAAGATCCAGGATTAAAAGTTCTTAAATGACCCACTTTTCCTTCTGGAAAAAAGTGACACCAAATGATTCTCTTGATTGCCACATTCTTAGTTTGAATTTAGTTCTCTAAATGTTCTCTTAGCTATAATTAATCTACTTTTTCCAAATCAACATAGCACTATTTTTCTTTCTCATTTATATCAATGAATGAAAGGAATCATGTACAAAACATATTGAAAAAGAACCTCTACATGTAAAAAGTAAAAAGACAAAACACAAATACAAAAATGGCGCAAGATTAAAAAGACACTCTATAAAAGAAGATATCCATATTTTCAATGAGCACAGAAAAAAAATAATTTGTATCGTTAGTCAAAAAAACTAGTACAATGTGATATTACAATTCACCAAATAAAATAACAACTCACAGTTGATACTAATAAGTGAATAGATAAAGTAATAAACAAGCAACTACAGTCATGCACTGCATAGCAACATTTTGGTCATTGACAAACCACATAGAAGATGATGGTTCATAAGATTATAATGGAGCAGAAATATTTCTATTGCTTACTACTTATTATAATATACTTTTTGTCATTATTTTGGAGTATACTTCTACTTATATTAGAAAAACAAAGTTAACTCTAAGACTCACTCAGGCAGGTTCTTCAGGAGGTATTCCAGAAAGCACTGTTATCATTAGAGATGACAGCTCCATGTGTCTTATTGTCCCTGAAGACCTTCCAATGAAAAATGATGTGGAGATGAAAGTTGGTGATATTGATGATCCTGACCCTCTTTTGGCCTAGGCTAATGTATGTGGTTGTCTCTTAGTTCTTAGCAAAAAGGTGTAACAGTAGAAAGATAAAAGTTTAAAATTAGAAAAAAAGCTTATAAAATAAGGATGTAAAGACCATTTTTTTTTTTTGAGACAGAGTCTCACTCCGTCACTAGGCGCCAGGGTGTAGTGCAGTGGCATGACCTCGGCTCACTGCAACCTCCGCCTCCCAGGTTCAAGCAATTCTCCTGCCTCAGCCTCCCAAGTAGCTGGGACTACAGGTGCGCACTACCACGCCCAGCTAATTTTTTTGTATTTTTGGTAGAGACGAGGTTTCACCATGTTGGCCAGGATGGTCTCGATCTCTTGACCTTGTGATCTGCCTGCCTTGGCCTCCCAAAGTGGAAAAATGTTTTTATACATCTATGCAACGTGTTTGTTTTTTAAACTAAGTGCTATTACAAGATCCAATAGTTAAAAAAAATGCACCATGGAATATTATGCAGCCACCAAAAACGATGAGTTCGTGTCCTTTATAGGGACATGGATGAACCTGGAAACCATCATTCTCAGCAAACTGACACAAGAACACAAAATCAAACACTGCATGCTCTCACTCATAGGCGGGTGTCGAACAATGGGAACACATGGGCACAGGGAGGGGAGCATTACACACTGGGGTCTGTTGGGGCAAAATAGGGGAGGGACAGCGGTGGGTGGGGAGCTGGGGAGAGATAGCATGGGGAAAAATGCCAGATATAGGTGAAGGGGAGGAAGGCAGCAAATCACACTGCCACGCGTGTACCTATGCAACAATCTTGCATGTTCTTCACATGTACCCCAAAACCTAAAATGCAATAAAAATAAATAAATACATAAATAAAAAATAAAAACTTTATAAAGTAAAAAAAGTTAAATTAAGCTAAGGTTAATTTATTACTGAAGAAATAGTTTTTGTGTGTGTAGTGTAGCCTAAGCATATAGTGTTTATAAAGTCTGTGGTAGTGCACAGGCCTTCAGTTTCATCCACTGACTCACTCACTCACTCACCCAGAGCAACTTCCAATCCTGTAAGCTCCATTGATGGTAAGTGCTATATACAGATGTACTGTTTTTTGTCTTTTATGTCATATTTCTACTGTATCTTTTCTAGGTTTAGATATCTTTAGATACACAAATGCCGACCATTGTTTTACAATTGCCTATGGTATTCAATAAAGTAACATGCCATACAAGTTTGCATCCTGGGAGCAATAGGTTGTATCACCTGGCCTAGGTGTATAGTAGGCTACACCATCTAGGTTTGTATCAATAAATTCTATGATGTTTGAACCGTAATGTTGACTAAGGGCACATTTCTCAAAATGTATCCCTTTTCTTAAGTGATGCATGACAGTACATGAATAAAGCAGAAAGAAAATGTATTATATATAGTAAACTGTCAACTAATAAATATATATTTACTAGTACTGTAATCACTATATGTAATTAAACCATCCCTCCCTCAACCTCTAAGCTTTGAATCAAATGGTATTTTTATACTGAATTTTGAATTTCCATTTGAAAGCAGTGGCCAGCTACTGTGTTCTGTAAATATAAAGTATATCAACAGATAATATTAAGAATTAATATGCATATAAATTTAAAATGTACATTTCTTATTTTATGCTAGTTTCTTAGATGTAATTATTTAGACTCATTTACAGAATCCAGTTAGATTTAAGAATTTGATCCATCTTGAGTTGATTTTTGTGTAAGGTGAGAGATGAAGATCCAGTTTTATTCTCCTACATGTGGCTTGCCAATTTTTCCAGCTTCATTTGTGGAATAGTGTGTCCTTTTCCCACTTTATGTTTTTGTTTGCTGTGTCAAAGATCATTTGGCTATAAGTATATGGGTTTATTTCTGGGTTCTCTATTCTCTTCCATTGGTCTGTGTGCTTATTTTTATACCAGTACCATGCCATTTTGTTGACTATGGCCTGATAGTATAGTTTGAAGTCAGTTAATGTGATGCCTCCAGATTTGTTCTTTTTCCTTGATCTTGCTTTGGCTTTCTGGGCTCTTTTTTGGTTCCATGTGAATTTTACAATTGTCAATAGGTTTTTTGATTCTTTCCCTTCTCTCACCCCTAACCTTCAAGAAATACACAGTGTCTGCTTTTCCCCTCTTTGTATTCATGTGTACTCAATGTTTAGCTTCCACTTATAAGTGAGAAGATGTAGTATTTGATTTTTTGTTTCTGAAGTAGTTTGCTTAAGATCTTGACCACCAGGACCATCCATGATACTGCTAAGGACATGATCTTCTTCTTTTCCATGGCTACTTAGTATTCCATGGTGTATATGTATCACATTTTCTTTGTCCAGTCTCCTGTTGATGGTCACATACGTTGATTCCATGATTTTGCTATTGTAACTAATGCTGTGATGAACATATGCTTGCATGTGTCCTAATGGTAGAAAGATTTATATTCCTTTGGATAAATACCAAATAATGAAATTGCTGTGTCAAATGGTACTTCACTTGTAAGTTATTTGAGAAATCATCAGGCTGCTTTCCACAATGGCTGAACACATTTATATTTCTACCAGCAGTGTATAAGCATTCCCGTTTGTCTGCAATATTACCATCATCTGTTATTTTTTGACATTTTCATAATCACCAATCTGACTTGTATGAGATTTTATATAACTGTGGTTTTGTTTTCATTTCTCTAATGATTAGTGATCTTGAGTGTTTTTTCCTTTGCTTGTTGTCCACATGTACGTCTTCTTTTCAAAAGTGTTCGTTGATGTCCTTTGCCCATTTTGTAATGTGGTTGTTTGTTTTTTGCTTGTTGATTTGCTTAAGTTTCTCAGAGCTTCTGAATAGTATACCTTAATAGGATGTAAAGTTTGTGAATATTATCTTCCATTCTGTAGGCTGCCTCTCTGTTTTGTTGATAGTTTCTTCTACTGTGCAGAAGTTCTATAGCTTAATTATGTCCCACTTGTCAAACCTTTGTTGCAATTGTTTTTTAAGTCTTTGTCATAATTTTTTTTGCCAGGGCTTATATCCAGAATAGTATTTCATAGGTTTTCTACTAGGGTTTCTGTAGTTTTACATTTTACATTTAAGTTTTTCATCTATATTAATTTGATTTTTAGATACAATGAAAGGAAGGAGTCTGGTGTCAATCTTTGGCATTTTGGCAGCACCATTTATTAAATAGAGAGTCCCTTCCCCATTGCTTGTTGCTGTCAACTTTGTCAAAGATCAGGTGGTTGTAGGTATGTGTGGCATTGTTTTTGGGATCTCTATTCTGTTCCATTGATTTCTATTTGTCTGTTTTTGTGCTAATACCATATTGTTTTGATTACTATAACCTTGAAATACAGTTCGATATTGGGTAGTGTGATGGCTCTGGGTTTTTCTTTTTGCTTAGGATTGCTTTGGCAATTTAGGGTTTTTGTTGTTGTTGCTCCATATGAATTTTACAATAGTTTTTCTCATTCCATAAAAAATGTCATTGGTATTTTGATACAAATAGCATTGAAGCAAATTGTTTTTTCTAGTTCTGTGAAGAATGATGATGGTATTTTGATGAGAATTGCACTGAATTTGTGGATTGCTTTTGACAGTATGGTCATTTTCAAAATATTGATTCTACTCATTCATGAGCATGGGCCATTTTAACAGTATTAATTCTTTTTACTCATGAACATAGAATGTTTTCTGCTCATTTTTGTAACCTATTTCAGCAGTATTTTGTAACTTTTGTGGTAGAGATCTTTCATCTCCCTGGTTAGCTGTATCCCTAGATATTTTATTCTTTTTCTTTTTGGTTATTATGAATTGGATACTATATTATTATTATTATTATTATTATTATTATTATTATTATTTTGAGATGGAGTTTTGCTCTTTTTGTCCACGCTGGAGTGCAATGGTGCAATCTCAGCTAACTGCAGCCTCTGCCTCCCAGGTTCTAGTGATTCTCCTGCCTCAGCCTCCCAAGTAACTGGTATTACAGAAGCCCACCACCATGCCTGGCTAATTTTTTGTATTTTTAGTATAGATGGGATTTCACCATGTTTGCCAGGGTGGTCTTGAATCCCTGCCTAAGGTGATCTGCCTGCTTCAGCCTCCGAAAGTGCTAGAATTATAGGCAGAAGCCACTGCATCTGGCCTGAATAATGTTCTTGATTTGGCTTTTGGCTTGGATATCATTGGTGTATAGAAATCCTAGTGACTTTTGAATGTTGATTTTGTATTCAGAAACTTTGCTGAAGTTGTTTATAAAATCTAGGAGCCTTTGGATAGACACTATTGGGTTTCCTAGAAATAGAATCATATTGTCTAAAAAGGGAAATAATTTGACTTCCTCTCTTCCTAAGTTGATGCCTTTTATTTTTTTCTCTTGCCTGATTGCTCTGGCTAGGACTTCCAGAACTATACTGAGTAGGTGTGGGGAGAGAGGTCTTCATTGTCTTGTTCCATCTCTTAAAGGGATTGCTTCCAGCCAGTTCAGTATGACATTGACTGTGGGTTTGCCATAGGAAGCTCATATTATTTTGAGTTATGCTCCTTCAATATGTAGTTGGTTGAGTGTTTTTAGCATTAATGAATATGAAATTTTATCATAAGATTTTTGTGCATCTATTGCGATGGTCATGTGTATTTTGTTTGTAGTTCTGTTTGGATTTGGTTCACTAGTATTTTGTTAAGAATTTTTCAACAGCCATTTATGCTAAAACCTCTCAATAAACTAGGTATCAATGGAACATATCTCAAAATAATAAAAGCTATTTATGACAAACCCACAACCAATATCATACTGAATGGGCAAAAACTGGAAGCATTCCTTTTGAAAACTGGCATAAGACAAAGTGCCCTCTCTCACCACTCCTATTCAAAATAGTATTGGAAGCTCTGGCCAGAGCAATCAGGCAAGACAAAGAAATAAAGTGTATTCACTTAGTAAAAGAGGAAGTCAAATTGTCTCTATTTGCAGACGACATGATTGTATATTTAGAGGACTCTATCATCTCAGCCCACAATCTCCTTAAGCTGATAAGCAACTTCAGCAAGGTCTCAGGATACAAAATCAATGTGCAAAAATCACAAGCATTCCTATACACCAATAATAGACAAATCATGAGCAAACTCTTATTCACAATTGCTACAAAGAGAATAAAATACCTAGGAATACAACTAACAAGGAACATAAAGGACCTCTTCAAGGAGAACTACAAACCACTGCTCAACGAAATAAGAGAGGACACAAACAGA
>CAUYLG010044738.1:0-46417 GCA_963573385.1 Cacajao melanocephalus
CAATAGTTTCCATTTATTAAATGTGCAAATGCATTAATGTCCCTATTTCTCAAATAAAGCAACTGATGATGGGAAAGTTTAGGTCACACAACTAACTTTTAAATCATTCTCAGCAAAATGACACAAGAACAGAAAACCAAATTCCGCATGTTCTCACTCATAAGCAGGTGTTGAACAATGAGAACACATGGACACTGGGAGGTGAGCATCACACACTGGGGTCTGTTGGGGTAGGGGAGGGACAGAGTGGGGTGGGAATGTTGGGGAGGGATAACATGGGGAGAAATGCCAGATATAGGTGACGTGGGGATGGAGGCAGCAAACCACATTGCCATGTATGTACCTATGCAACAATTCAGCATGATCTGTATATGTACCCCAGAACCTAAAGTAAAATAAAAAGAAAAAAAAAGTCCGAATGAAAAAAAAAAATGCCTCTACTTATTTCAGCTCTGATGATTTTAGTTTATGTTGGCAATGTTTATACTAATATAACATTCAAAAAATCTTGTGGGTCTCCCACATATTTCACAGGAATTCATACCTTTAGACAACAGCATCGTTCTTGCCTTCTGTAAGCTGGTTGAGTGAACCAATGAGTCATGCATGTAATGTCTTCAGTGCTAGTAAAAGGTGCCCAGCTGCACCATGGTCCTTCATTTCAACGTGTTTTCCTCACAGTTAACTCTTTTAATGTTATCATTTTCTTTGCAATATGGATAAGCTTAGAATTTCCCAAACCATCAAATGTTAATTTCTTTTTGCTTAACATTTTTTTTTGCCTTAATAAACTACTGTCCTCTAACATTTTGATATAAGCAGGCTATACCTTTAGTACTTTGGTTGGAAATCTCCTCAGGTAACCATGTAAATTCATTGTTTACAATTCCTCTTTCTTAGAATAACTATAGGACATAATTAACTAACTAAATTGTGATATACTTGTCACTATATAATAAGGATTGCCTTCCCCCCAGTTTCCAATAATATGTTCCTTCATTCTTTCTGAGTCCTTGCCAGAAGTGCCCTTGAGCATCCATATTTCTACTAATAGTCTGTTTATGCCGACTTAGGTATTTTCTCTCATTTGCCTCAAAATGTTTTTGTCTTCCACCCATTATCCAACTCAAAAGCCCCTTAAGGTTTTCAGGAATTATAATAGCAACATCCAACGTCCCTGGACCAAAATTTGTATTCATTTCCTATTGCTTGTGTAACCAATCACTACAAACATGGCAGCTCCAACATAAATTTATTCTGTCACAGTTTTAGAGACTAAAAGTGCAGAATTGGTATTACTAGACTAAAATCAAAGTGTTGGGAAGGCCGCCCTCCCTCCAGATGATCTAAGGGAAATTAGCTTGTCTTTTCCTTGTCTCTTCCAGGTTTTAGTGGCTGCCAGCCTTCTTTGGCTTGTGTTGCACCACTCCAGTCTCTGCCTCCAACTTCACATTGCTTCTTCTCTGTGGGTTTCGAATCTTCCCTTGCCTTCCTCTTATAATGATAACTACGATTGTATTTAGGACTCATCCACTCAGGATCCTTAACTGTATGTGCAAAAGAGACATTTCCGAATAAGTTGATATTAATGTTTCAGGTATTATTACCTGAAATATTTTATGAACATTATTCAATCTACTACACATATTTACATACCATTGCTTTTTTAAAATTAGTTTTATTTTATCTAATTTTATGAACATTTTGCTATTACCCTGCAGGTTTTAGAAGTCTACACTTTCTATTGAAGTAAGGGTTTTTTAAAATATTGAATTCACTAAAGCATAATCAGTTTTTCAGAATGCTCAACTTAAATACCATTTAAAGGTATTAGAGCATGTACTATTTTGTTAAGTCTGATTATTGCATTGGTACATAACATGTAGGCTTTCTTTAGAATAATGATGCTTTCTTAGGGGGCTAACTATTGAACATTTTATTTTGTGACATTCAGTAAATGGTTTATCGTGTTATTATCATTAAAAACCTAGATTATTATCTTACAAAATGGAACAACATTCTATTTGTGTTTTACCACACATGGCACTTCATTGCCTTCTGGCAAAAGTTACTGTTAGAACATTAATGCATATATTTAATATTCCCTATTAAGTAGCAGTTTCTTGCATAACAACCTGCTGATTTGAAGCAATAGACCAACACAAAAATGTAGCAATTATAGATGTATTATGCTGTAGGAATTGCTAGTCCCTTATACTTCACCTCGTTATACTACAAGTTTCTTCAAAGAAACAATCTGTCCCCATCACTGGCTCCTGGGGAGCAAAGCTGTTGTAATTTGATTTTCAGAATGATATTTCCAAATGTATAAAATACTTATATTTTGAAATCCAGACAGTTACTCTCTCATAGACCTGCCTGGCCACACTGCTGTTTATCCTAATGAAGCATTCAGTATAAATCACTTAGGAAATTTATACCAGCAGAAAGCAAGATCCTTTCTGCTTGCTCATTAGTTAAATGCAAATGTAGATAATAATTAGGATCTTGTCTCTGAGATAAAAGATAATATATATTTGAATAGAAAAGTGGTGTAGGCCAGGTGCGGTGGCTCATGCCTGTAATCCTAGCACTTCTTTGGGAGGCCACGGCGGGTGGATCACTAGGTCAGGAGAATGAGACCATCCTGGCCAACATGGTGAAACCCTGTCTCTACTAAAATACAAAATAATTAGCCTGGCGTGGTGGCATACACCTGTAATCTCAGCTACTTGGGAGGCTAAGGCAAGGGAATTGCTTGAATCCAGGAGGCAGAGGTTGCAGTGAGCCGAGATCAGGCCACTGCACTCCAGCCTGGAGACAGAGCAAGACTCCATCTCAAAAACAAAACAAATGTCATAATACAATATGATAGAAGGCAGAATAAAGTAGGTGTTGGACCTGCACTGCTTGGGGTGAGCTTCAGCTCTGTCCTTGATTTGCTGTAACATCGATCATGTTAATTATCCTGTTTTCAGTAAAATGGTAAAGATTCCTGCTGTCCATTTTATTGTTTCCAGTTGTTATCTCCTTTTCACAAGACATCAGTGCAACACTTCCTGCACTATAGTACCTGCATAGCCCCTTTGTGTGGAAGGAATACACAGCACTGCCCCATTGACACCACAATTGGCAATGTGACTTGCTTTTGGCCAATGAACTGTGAACAGAAGTGTCATGCATCACTCTATAACAGCAGAAGCCCTATGAAATATCATGAGGTCCCACTTTCACATACTTCACTCATACACAGGAACAGCATATCTCAGAGAAAATGCTCACCCTTAAGCCTGGATCCCAGAATGAAAAAGCTGTGATAAACACAGCCACAGCCAATTCACAGGCAGCATATGGCATGAACAAAATAGAAAACCTACCCTTTTATAAGCCTCTAGGGTATCCAGGGGTAGCATCAAATTTGCATATGACCCAGCAAAAGCTCAATAATAGTAGTAGTTACTTCAGATAGTTATTTTGAGTAAGGTCCAGGGAAAGCAGTTAGTAACATGCTGGGTATTAGAAGTGTTCAAATAATGTACGCTATTATTATTGGTTATTATTTTGAAAATCCAAAGAGTAATAATGTGAGACGTGATTACACTTTAGATTTTACAGTTGTTTTCAAAAATCTGCTTTCGGCTGGGCACAGTGGCTCACGCCTGTAATCTCAGCACTTTGGCAGGCCAAGGTGGGTGGATCACGAGGTCAAGAGATCAGACTATCCTAGCCAATATGGCGAAACTCCATCTCTACTTAAAATACAAAACTTAGCTGGACGTGGTGGTGCGTGCCTGTAATCTCAGCTGCTCTGGAGGCTGAGGCTCCAGAATCACTTGAACCCAGAGGCAGAGGTTGCAATGAGGCAGATGGTGCCACTGTGCTCCAGCCTGGCAACAGAACAAGACTCCATCTCAAAAAAAAAAATCTGTTTTCATAGATTGTAGTACACTATGCTGGAACCAGGAGGGATAGGCATATTTTCCTAAATTTCAATGGGGAATAAACAATAAAGACTGGCTTTTGAAGGTGTGGGTTGCTAAGTTCTCCTGAAATTTGTTCGTTTAAGAAAATCACATAATCTTCCAAATCTGTTTATTTCTTTCAACTCTGGTGCTGTGTCCTATACCTGCTATTCTCTCTTCAAACAGCAAAAACAACGAAAAACAAGAAAAGTGGTGAATATATTATTTCAAAGGCTGCATTCATTCTTTGTACTCCCAAAAACATACAAACACGTTTCCATTTAGCATATAATAAAAATAGCTTTCAATAATGATTTTTGAACAGTTAAAACTATTTTACAGGGGCTTAAACTGCATTATTTACATAGCATGCAGGGAAACCCAAAAGATTTAAGAAATTGTTTTAGAAAGTCACAATAATGACATTTTCCTAGCCCTTTTCTACCACTAAATTCCAATCCTATTCTCTTTGTAACCTCTCATCTATTTAAAACTGAAGTGGTTTCACCTGTCCTCTGAATTTCAAGAGCCTCTATTTAGGTACAGTTGATATCTCCATGTGTCATTTCATCTATTCTTGTACAATTTAGTTTTAGATATGATCAAATTAAGTACTTGATTCCAAGTACTTGATTGTACTACAGATTAACAAATTAACATGGAATGGTACTACAGGGCTAAAAGGAACATTATTATATTTGCTCATTCTCACAGTCATGATGTTTCCACGGAACTCTGATGCGTATCACCCAACCCCATTTGTGGTCTCCTTAGGAAGAAAGGATTTTTAGATCCTAAATGTAGGAATTTGCTTTTGGCAACATTGACTTTCTATTATGTTTATTAAATCTAAAACTCAATAAGTCAAATAAATAATTGATTTATAAAGGAAAACTTATTTCAATGTTGATGCTTAATGTGAAAATAACTTTAGAGATACAATTGATCCAATAATGTCAAATGCCAGCTGAAAATTCTGACTTGCTCTTATGCCCATTTTGAAATGTTTACTTTAAATCAATTGAACCTTTCTCAGATCAATTGTGATTTTAAAACATGTATATTTACTATTAATATGTGTTGGATACCAATGATAAACAAATATTACAGGAAAGCTAAACTTACATATAATAACCATTTGATTATGAAGTTACATAAAACAGACTGCAATGTAGCTGTTAGCTAATATCTATGAATTATTATTTTGATCTCAGTAGAATGATAGGTGCACGCATTTCCTCATTTAACCAACAGTATGACTCAATAAGGTACATACCATGACAATTTCTTAATTATAAAAGGGCCTAAGGGGACTGACCAAGGCCATAGAGATAGGACTTTGCAATCAATGGAAGGAAAGTTTATATCACTACACACGGATTTATGTCACTGAAAATTCTGAGAGTTAATTTTATAATACATTTATTCTTAAACTTTAATATTCAGCCAAAGAGCCTTTGGCTTTTGCTTGTTTAGGGTTTTAATATGAAAGAAACACATGTTCCTTTTGGAAATATTTGAAAACTAAAATAGCATGAACTAATCAAAGAAAGAAAACATATATAATCTCAACAACTTATTTAATTTTCTTAGTGTTTTTCTGTACATTTTGTGATAATCAGACCTATACACACAATCTGTCACACTGTATGTCAAACGTTTCACTTAATATTATGCCATTAGTGTTTTCTTAAGTCATTAACTATCCTCATAAATTACTACTGAACTGTTGCCTAATAATTAAATCACATTATTATGTGCAGTATATATTATTTTATTGAAACAATTAAGGATTTTTTAAAATTTTGGTGAATAGGAGATTCGCTAACATTACAATTAGGTGATATTTAGACAGTGGCTCATTTGTTCAGAATATTGTAAAGACAAGGTTAAAGAGAACAAACATTGTAAGGCTCTAGAAATCTCCTGTGCAATTTACACGTTAAAGATACATGGGATGTCATTTATAACACATAATAACAAAGTAAAAGATACAAAGAGATGTAAAGGAGTTTAGAGTAACTTTCTTTCAAGAGAACTGTCAAAATTAATACCAAGAAAGAAACCTTAAATGGAATCTTTAAGGATAAGAATTTCTATGTAAAACTCTCTCTATATATTGTATTACCCATTTTAAGCAAGCCGTTGCACTATGCAATCGTTTTAACCCAGTCATCTGTGTTTTGACGATCATATTATAGTCCTGTGAAGCAGGTTTCCATTTATTAACTTTCGTTTGGTGACTTTATAGCTGGCCATTCCTTTGGTCATCAATATATATTCCAATGTAGATTATATGGAAGATATGCTGGGGTCTGAAATACAGTGAACAAAACAAAACACAAAAACTCTGGTCTTCACATTGCTTAGATTCCACTGAAAATGGAACCCTTGAGCAGCCAGGAAGCAATGAACATTTATGTTGGCACACCTGTGAGTGCCTGTGTTTCTGTCCATCTCTTACTATTTTCTATACTCCACTTAAAATGGTAAATAAAATGTACAATGCCCATGGTAATTTTACCAGGTGAAGGGATGAAAAAGGAGACCCACAAAACAGTTTGTCATAAACAAGAGATGTGAATAGTCCATGATATTCAGGCATTAACAAACAAAACTGCTTGAGTCACAGTATTTGAGAAAAGGTCAGCCAGACACAATGCTGGGTATGGGAGTATGGTACAGGTTCTGAAATTATTTATGGAGGGAATGATCAGGACTTTGCTTCAGAGAGATAACTTTGGTGACACTGATAAGACAGTCATTGTAAGGGGTAAGGTCACAGGTGTGTGACTGCAAAGACAGTAGTGAACTATTGCTAAAGTCAAAGTGTCACTTAGTGATAGCTCTGAATGAAGAATGTGACAATGGAAATGGAAAAAGAAGAGAAATGGAGAAGGATAATCAATATTTGGTAAAAAGAATATTTCACAATATCATCATGCTTTTATGTTTAAGGTCTTCTTGGTTCTTGGGCATCCCCATGACATTCTGGGCCTAGAGCATTATCCTGTGCCCAGAGGCAGAAAGGACACGGTGTGGTATTTAGAGTCATAGGAACATTTTTGACATATTGCCTTCATCATTTATAAATTCTTTGGCCTCAACCATATTACATAATTTACTGAGCCTTTGCTTCAGAATATAAAAATACAGACATAATTGTACCATTTTCATGGTACTTTAGGCATTTTAAAAAAGATCATCTGCATGAAATAAGTTGTCATGTATAAACTGGTATACAACTTTCTACAGAGAATAAAGAGAATGAAGCGATTAAGAACAGATTTTTTGATCCTGGCCAACATGGTGAAACCCCGTCTCTACTAAAAATACAAAAAAAGTAAGCTGGGCGTGGTGGCATGCGCCCATAGTCCCAGCTACCCAGGAGGCTGAGGCAGGAGGATTGCTTGAACCCAGGAGGCGGAGGTTGCAGTGAGCCGAGATCGTGCCACTGCACTCTAGCCTGGTGCCTGGTGACAGAGCAAGACCCTGTCTCAAAAGAAAAAAAAAAAACCAGATGTTTTTATCTGTTCCTGTTAATAAACTATCCTTATACTTATCTTCTACTTAGAAATGTGTTTATATTTCTTTGAAAAGTGTCTGTTTTGTAAATTTTGTAGTAGAAATATTCCAAATCCAACATGGCAAAAAGTAAATAAATGCAATGTTTAAAAGATTATTGCTTTTCTCCGCTCTTTGGCTGACCTATGGAACAATTGAAGTGTAGATTGCCGCAACCATTATTTATGTTTTGTGCCTACTTCTCTAATCAACCATGTTGCCACCTAAATATTACTGTGAAAGGCAATAAATTAATCCATTCAAATGTTTCTAGCTGATAATGATTAATATGACAATTCTTTCATTTTATTTGCTTTTAATTTTTTAACTTTCATAGTGAAATTCCAGGAAGTAATCAGTGTCAGTTAAGGTATTTTTGGACAAGGAGTTCCTTTCTTGTAATTTATTTAGGTATGAAGAAGAAAAATGCCATACTATTTTATGATTTTCATGAAATTTCATAATTTTCATGATTCGTGAAAGTGCCTTCATAATCCAATGGCTTGACTTCTATTTTTCCTGACTTTCCCAAGGTAAGAAACATATGTATTGTGTGTATGTATCACTTTATGATCAAAATAGAATTATCTCCAAACAATATACTTTCAAAAAGAGCTATAGAATATAGACAAATAATCAAAAAAGAATATGCAAATACATAGTACATATAAAACACACTATACTAAGAATCCAGTAAATAAAACATAAAATTTCTACCAGTTTCATTATCAAAAAAATAAATTTGAAGGATATGATGAGAAGGCACTATATACAGCTGTTGATTGTGTTAATTAATTCTGCTTCTGAATAGTAACTTTGTACTATATCTCTATAGGATTAAATGTACTTATTCCCTTTAGCCTATTATTTAATTTTTAGTATTATATTTTATATAAATGAACAAATGCTCAAATATTGCCTGTTTTTAAAGTCTGAGAATCAAATCTGAATAAAACACAAATTTCATGATAAGGTACTTTTTTTGGTATTCCTGAATTAGCCTTTTTGAAGGTTTTACATAAACAGGAATATAGAGTGTGAAAAGAAACAGAAGAAATACTGGCATATTACATAGCATATGTCAAGTAATTATCACAACAGCATTTTCAAATCAATTCTCATTACTTCCAATTTACGTATTCAGAATAAATTCAAAGTTATTATTTTCCTTCTCCAGCATTTGTTCTTTTCTTCAAAGTACTTTGCCTCCTATGATTAAGCTATGATTAAGATAAGATAAAGCCAGGCATGAGGGCTCATACTTGTAATCCTAAGACTTTAGGGGACTGAGGTGTAAGGCTCACTTGAGCCCAGGAGTTCCACACCAGCCTAAGCAACATAGTGAGATCCCATCTCTACAACAAAAATAAACAAAATTAACTGGATATGGTGGTGCATGCCTGTAGTTCCAGCTACTTGGGAAGCTGAGATGGAAGGACTGCTTGAGCCAGGAGATCACAGCTGCAGTGAGCGGAGATAGTGACACTGCACTCCAGCCTGGGTGACAGAGCAAGACCCTATCTAAAAATAAAAAATATATAACATAAGATAGTCAGCAACCATTACAGATTCTTGAGAAAATGAATACAAAATAAATTTAGCAAAAAGAATGCCAATAAAGAGCTAGATTAGTACTGTCCAAAATGATTGTTTGAAATAGTGGAATGTATACATCTGTACTATTTGATGTGGTAGTCAGTAGCAACATGTAACAGTTAATATTTGAAATGCGGCCAAGCACAGTGGCTCATGCCTGTAATCTCAGCATTTTGGGAGGCTGAGGTGGGCAGATCACAAGGTCAGGAGTTCGAGACCAGCCTGGCCAACATGGTGAAACCCCATCTCTACTACAGATACAAACAATTAGCCAGGCGTGATGGCAGGTGATTGTAATCTCAGCTACTTGGGAGGCTGAGGCAGGAGAATTGCTTGAACCCAGGAGGCAGAGGTTGCAGTGAGCCGAGATCATGCCAATGCACTCCAGCCTGGGCGACAGGGCAAGACTCTGTCTCAAAACAAAAAAAAGTAAAAAGATGTGGAACTTGAAATGTAGATTTATTCCCTTTAAATTTAAATGTAGTCACCTATGGCCCATGGCTATCCAGTCAGAAAGGGCAAGTCTAAATTGTGGAGTGCACTAAACTTAGTGAAAACAGCTTTGGGAAGAAAGTATGTAGCAAGAGAAATTGAATAAATTACGAAGATTGGATATGGAGGGAAGAAAACCTAATGATAAATAAATAAACAAATAAATACTACCCAAACACAATTAGGGTAAACATGGAAAGAAAATTCTGAAGATAAAACCAGTAGACATTAATGATTAGAACTTACAGGGGAAATTGTAGAATCAGAAGTTCAATTGTGAAGGTTGAAAAAATAGAAATTAAAAATCAATTTATTATGAAAGAACAGATCTTTTACTACTTATTTTCATTTGCCACTAATCAAATTAGTATGTTTTCGTTTTCCTAGTAAAAATGTATAACAAGGTTAATTCTAATTTTCTAATTCATCTTGGTGAATCAAAGTGTTATGCAAATTGAAATTCTGTTGGACTTTGTAATCCAATGTCAACTGTAAATTATTTATGCATTTTAAAAAATATAGTTCACTTCTGTTACTCTACAGTGTTTTGTTCTTTTTGTATGTTTTGTGGCACAGTATAAAACTTTCTGTATCAACTTTATGCAAAGTAATTTATATGAACATTAATCTTAAATCAATCACCTTTTCTCTGTCAAATGAATTTATCAGTATTAATTATATTAGTTTATATAGGAATCTTTTACTGATTTTTTATTATATTATTATGGCTAAATATACAAATATATTAATAGAAGTTTATTTTCCACATATAATAAACATATAGGTTAAGCTCTACTAATCAACTTTATAGTCATTTATGATTGATTAATAGACAAGGTTTGGGCCATGTTTTATTGACCATTACTGCAAAATAATTCCCAATTGGGTAAACAGAATAAATTACACAAATGCAACTTTATTTTCTTTAAAATAGTAATTATATTCACATATTTAATATGATATACATGATATGGGTATTTACAAATTTAAACTTGTATTGCATTACACCAGTGACTATGATTTTTGATATATACACTGAATCTATGTGAATCCTGGTGATCTATCTACCTGTGTACATACGTTTGTATTTATTTCTTTTTTTTATTACTTTCATTATATTTTTATACTGTTTAAAGAATAATAAATTGTAATTAAAAATAAAATAATAAGCAGTTCTAAAGTAAAAAGTTATGATTCCAGTTGCTCTTTAAATAGTCAACCATTTTAATAGGTCAATATGAATTATAACAAACCTTCGTCAATAAACTTACTTATGCATACTTTATTGTACCAACACACTTTATCTTACTCAATGTGCCTTTTGGATTTTCTTTGCTTGTTAAAACATTGACCTAAATGACTACATTCATAGTATTTCAGAGCATGTTATGTCCTTTGATGTAATGAATGACTGCTTGATACATCTTTAGATTCTCTTTTTAGATATTTCAAAGCATGAATCATGGAAATGTTGTGCCTATATTCTGGCTAAAATTTGTGATTATTTGGAGTATATTTTAAAATGTAGATTGGCTGAATCCAGTAATAGTCATGCTTCAAATTTTGTTCTCAAATTTCTTTTCCATTCTAATTCTAAATAGTTATAAGTTCAGTCTCACTTCCCCATGTGCTCCTAGCAAATTCTATTTTATATATAAAAAAACTGAGACTTGAAAATGATATCTTAGATTTTTATTAATTTTTTCTCTTATTATCAAAGGGATTGAACATCTATATATCTTCATTAACCAGACGGGCTTTATCTTTGCTTATGGCCGGGGACTCAGGATTCTTTGCAGAAAGTTATGCCTATTCATCCATCACAGAGATATGTACACACATTCGTGCACATACACACATCACACTATTATAAGCCAGTCTATCCTTTGTATTTATTTTTATGAAGACTTTTAGAAAACAGTTACTCTCTTTTTTTTTTTTTTTTGAGATGAAGTCTCACTCTGTTATCCAGGCTGGGGTGCAGTGGCATGATCTCGGCTCATTGCAACCTCTGCCTCCCAGGTTCAAGTGATTTTCCTGAATAGGTGGGATTACAGGCACGTGCCAACACACCCAGCTAATTTTTGTATTTTCAGTAGAGACAGGTTTCGCTATGTTGGCCAGGCTGGTCTTGAACTCCTGACCTTAGGTGATCCACCCGCCTCAGCTTCTCAAAGCGCTTGGATCACAGGCATGAACCACTGCACCCAGGCTGTATTTGCATAAGAACAAAAATTATGATTTTTCTTGTATTGCTTCTGTATTTGCATATTGCTTTATTAACTGTTGCTCATCACCCACTTTGTAAAATAATTCCAAATTTTTACATGTGAAATAATTTCAAACATACACAAACCTGTAAGAATAATTCAGAAACATTAAAACAAACTCTAGACATTTTTTCCTTAGCTGTATGACCTGAGGTTGGCCTTTGCCAATAGAGGGTGCTGTAAAGACATTGCAAACCAGAGCAAGAGAAAAGCATTTTCCCTTTCTTTCTTTCTTTCTTTTTCTTTTCTTTCTTTCTTTTTTTTTTTGGTCGATCTTCAGGTAGGCTGTTTGTTTGTGCAGTGGCCAAGGACTCAGCTGGGAGGGGTGAGAGCACTGGTGGCATTCTCTGCAGTTCCCCTGGCAGACGTACTGTGACTGGTACTAATAGGGTTCTCCATCAGTCAACAGTTGGCAGCTCCTGCAAACCTGCCTGGCTTGTCTCAGTGGGATGTTTCCTCCAGACCAGCTGTGGCTTGTCTCAGTGGGGACATTTCCTACAGACCAGCTGTGGCTTGCACTTGCGGGCATGGTTCATCTTCCCAAAGAGACTGCTTGTCTCTTTGACCACCATTCTTTTCCGAGGTCTGAAGCTTAGTTTTCCGTTTGTGCCCTTCCTTCGAATTTCTTATTCTATCCTTGTTCATGGTCCGTCAGGCTTCGAAGTAGTAGCACCTTCTGAAAGAGATCTCTCTTCTCCTTTAATTAAGCTGTTTGTTAACATTTCTCTAGATATAATTTCTTGAAAATAAAAATTTGTTGTTTAATCATAGTTTCGGTTTCCTGGCATTACCTTGGCTGGTAAGTTTAGTTTTTAAGTTTCATTTTGTGTTGTGTTGTGTTGTTTTCCTTCTTTCTACATATTTTTTTCCTGTTTTAAAGATACTTTTCTCCTAAGTACTGAAAAAAAATTATCCAGCAGCAATTATTGAATGTCCAAATCCTTTCTTGTTAATTTGAAAGGACACTGTTTTCAGTTAAATATCTCAGTATTTGATCATTTATATTCTGCTAAATTGGTTTCACTTCAATGCTTCTTAAATTACCTTCTTTTTACTTTAAATATCAATGCATTTTGAAGCAAATTAATGCATAATACCTTTTTCTCCATTAGAAAAAAATGACCTTGAAGTTTTCCAGGGAAATTGTTTCACTGTTTTTTTTAACTTTTATAAAGTAATTCCATTCTCTCTTTTTAACTTCCTGTTAAACAGATGTTTTAAATCTATATATTTTTATTATACTAAGTATTTTATGTTTTTCATTTCATTATTGAATTGCAGAGACAAACTAGAAAAATATGTTGTTAGTACTTCCTTAACAAAACTTTTTAGAAGATCTTCATTTTATTCTTAAAAATTGCCTATATTATTTGCTTCTCAGTTTCTCATTTCAGACAAGAGACATCCTACCTCGTGATTAGTCTATAATTATTCTTTCTCTATCACATCAAGGAGGGATTGTGAAAGTTAGTGTCCGTCATCCATACAGGCATAATACCCTCTCCTCAGTACAGCTCAGTACTATGGAATTTTATTGAGTTTCCTCTAAAGGGCACTTCTTTAGTTTATTGGTCCTTTCCTCTTGGAGTGCATTGCTAAATTTCAACAAAATATTTAGTTATTCTTGAAATAATTAACAGTAGTAGTCTGATCACAGCTATTTTGAAAGACTTTTTAAGAAATTGTGGCATTTTTCAAATGGTGAATTAGCCTAATTTAAGGCATTTTTTAGATTATATTTCTTTTTTTGGTCTTTTTTGTGATTTTTCTTTTGTGTGAACAAAGTGAAAACATTTATTTGGAATAAACAGCAATCAGATCATGTCTCATTTACTGCCAGTGGGACGTATTTAATAGTACTATAAATCTACTTCTTAAACCCACGAAGGTAGTTTCATAAAAATGAAATATTTCAAAAGGGAATAGAATATATCCCTTAGTAGGTAACCGTTTTTATGGATACTAATGCATTATTTGAGCAATTAGAAACTGTAAGTCTGCTGTCCTCTAGGGATGCAAACTTTGCAAGTAACAATTCTTGTACTCAAGAGGCCAAACAAGTTAAAACGCTGCACATCTTCCAAGAAATGAGTCTCAAAATTTATTGTGAACAATTATCTTAACATAGTTGCCCAGTATCTGAAACACCCCTTTATATTTGCTGAATTTCTACTATAAAAGAATTGATGTGGCTCATCTCACACTGCAGAAGAAAATACGATAATTTAGTAGATTTTATGAATGTTTTCAATTATCTACTGCCTCCACTATGAAAAGATTTACATCTCTTTCTATTGTCAAGCTGTTTGAAGTGCCTCTCTATTGAATAGCTTTAATTTCCTGCCCCATTAACATCATGCTTGGCTTTGTCACTTGATATCATCAATGAAATGTGAGCCCAAGTGACTGTATGCAAGGCCAGAGCCAAAGATTTCATAGATATCCCGTCATTCTGTTGTTTCACCCTAGGCCTTGAGTTGTGAACAGATAAGAAAGGAAACCTCAGTTGACACAAAATTGACATATAAAGTGTGTAAGAATATATGATTTTTCAAAATGAAGGAGTTATATTTGCTGCAGCATAATCTGAAAGAAGCTATCTAATACACTTACTGTCCCACCTAAGGCACCAACATGTTTTATGACCTCAACCCATCAGACGCACTGATTCCATACTATGAGCTAGAAGCTAGTGATAAAGACCAACAGCAGAGAATACATTCTGTTATCAGTGGCAGCTGGGTTAGTCATGTCCATTCTCCAGGAGAAAAAGTATCTGTTGTTTAATGCTGGCAACAGAAGCCACAGTTCATGCTGTCCTGTAAAGAAATGACTAGATGCAGGCTTTCTGCAGTCTCTGTGGTTTGGTTTTGGCTGCACCTCCAGTATCTTTTAGCTCTAGCATCCCAGACATTTCTGTGAACTCAAGATATGGCTCTGATGACTAGAGGAGCTCCAGGATCCTTGGTCGTGCATCAATAGGCTTAATGACACAGACATACCCGGAGTAGTTTTAAGGATCAAAACATTTAATAGGCAAGAAAGAAGAAAAAGAAAACAGCTTCCCCATACAGAGACAGAGGGAGGGAGTCTTGAAACAGAGAGGAACCCTGTGTACAGTGGAAAAGTGGTTGCTTATGTTGGGATGCTGGAGAAGAACCTGTCTGGTTTGCATAGGGCCCAGGGAATTGTTTTAAGCAGATGTGTTATAGACATAGCCTGCAAAAAACCTGGCCCTCCCATCTTAGTCCTTTAAAAAGCAAATGTGGGTCTCCATGTTGTTTTGAACACATGGTATTATCTGGAGGTGATCATTACTCTTGACACAGTGGTGACAAGGAGAAGATGGTGGGAACTGCCATACTGAGTGAACCTAGTTTCTAATGGCCTGCACTTGGATATCAAAGCTTGCCAGCCCGGCCCTTTAAACGGCCTTTTCTGTTAGAAAAGAGATGGTTTGGGGGTTGTGTTTATTAAAAGAAGAAGTCTTAGCAAGAACTCCTTTTGTCCTCTCTATCTGCCCAAAATTATTGCTTAGTAACTCCTGTATCACTGACCAACATTTGTGTTCAAATCACCAAGTCTGTTTCTTTCAAACCAATGCCAACTATTTCAGTAATTGTCAACAGAAGAGGTTGTGGGTAATTTTTCAGGGAAACGGAAGCAATTCATTGTTGGTGTCTGTCCATGTGAAAGCTGAAGTTGTTTTAAATTCTTCTATTCTTAGTGGATGGTAGTTAGGCATCTTAGCTGAAATGAAAAACATAATAATTAAATTGCAATCTGTGATCATCTTAATAAACAAAGTACAATGAAAGCAAAGAGACTGAATGACCACACTTACTGATCACTATACAGGACTTTAAAGTATGTAAACACTATCGAGTAAGGGAATTCTAATAGAATTGAATTGCTTGCAAAAAAATAAAACGTACAGTTTCTAAATATCTTTCTCAAGGCACTGACTGAAGCTGAGGGGCATTTTATGACTGTAGAAAAGAACCATTTATTCTTTGTTACCACTGGACTGGAACAGATGAAAAACTAAATGAAAAGTTTAAATATGTGAGTTCTCATATTAAAGCTTTAATTTGATTTAATATCTGACCAGATGTCTGGGCTTTCATTGTTGTTATTTTTGTTGTTGTTGTTATTTCAATATTTGAACAAATTCAAAACATTTTAGAAGAAATATCACTTATAATCTTATAATTAAGAAGTCTTCAATCTTACCTCTTAAATGTTAAAATGTCACTTTTCAGTTTTCCAGGTTTATTGCTGCTGACTCTTTCCAGTAAAATCTATCCTCCCTAGAAATTAAATTAGAAGTAACTGAAACTTCAAAAATTTAATATTCTTGTTTTCACCCAGGTCTGATGCCTGGCAGTGCAAAAGTTTACTTGCAACAAATTCTGGCTCTGATAATGGAAAATATGCTTGTAGTTTTAAAAATACCAATATGTTAGAAATAATATTACCAAAAAGTAAATAAAAAGCACTAAATGCTCCAAAAGTAGGCAAAAACTGGAAAAAATTTCATCCTCAAACTAAGGAAACATCATTGGTGTCTCTTGAGAACAACCAGTAGGTGTAGTATAGGCTTGAAATAAATCAGGTAGAAATCAACATCCACATGGATGATTTCACGGCTCTAGGTAGAAAACAATGGCTGCAAAAAGGTGCACAGAAATCACAGCCACTATTTGTCACCATGGAAACAAAACTTTGGAGGTTGAATAATGCCAAGTTATAAAGGCTTGGTAAATACCCAGTATTTCTATTAAAACCCCAGAAGAAATATGCCTTTGGAATAATAACTACATTCTAAGACTATAGATTACCCTGATATTAAACAGAAATAGATAATAATATTTGTAAATCCTAACAGAAATAATTAAGCAAAAACAAAAATATGTAAATTACTGTTATCAGGAAAAAAAGAATATATTACTATGGCTCCTTCAGAGATTAAACACATTCTAAAGGAATGTCATGTACAATACTTTTCTAATTATTTAAATGACTTAGATAAAATACACAAATTCTTTTTAAAACATAACATACTAAAACTGAAGAAAAATATAAAATTTAAATAACTCAACTTTTGCCAAATTTAATATTTAATTCAAAACATTTACTCATGAAAAGTATATGTATATGTGTATATATGACATATATCATACACATACAGATATGATATATCAAGTAATCTTCTGTGATATGGTTTGGCTGTGTTCCCACCCAAATCTCTATTGAATTGCTGTTTCCCTAATCCTCACATGTCATGGGAGAGACCTGCTGGAGATAATTTAATCATAGGTGTGGTTGCCTTCATGTTATTAATGTGATAGTGAGTTCTCATGAGATCTGATGGTTTTATAAGGTGCTTTTCCCCCTTTTTCTTGGCCCTTCTCCATCCTGCCATCCAGTGATGAAGGACGTGTTTGCATCCCCTTCAACCATGATTGTAAGTTTCCTAAGTCCTCCTCAGTCTTGCAGAACTATCAATCAAATCTCTTTCCTTTATAAATTACTCAATCTCAAGTATGTTTTTATTAGCAGTGTGGGAATAGACTAATACATTCTGTAAATAACTCAGCATTGTAGATGTCATTAAGAATATTCATAATTAATGGAAGATCAAAATATAATATGAATAAGAGTATGGAAAAATTAATTTAAGTCCTCATGGATGAATTTGAGGTCTTCAAGATTTCAGTGTAGGAAATATCTGCAGAAGGGATGTGTGATGGTTAATACACAGTGCCAACTTGATTAGATTGAAGAATAAAAAGTATTAATCCTTGGCGTTTTTGTGTGGGTATTGGCAAAAGAGATTAACATTTGAGTCAGTGGCTGGGGAAGGCAGATCCACCCTTAATTAACAGAAAGTTGTTTATACTAAATATCTCTTACTTAGCGTAGCCACCTTCATTAATTATCTTAGCTATATCTTCTGGATAACTTCCTATATCAGTATTTGCTGCTATACCTTGCACTTTTACGTTATGGAGATGGCTTCTTTGCATACAATTCATGCATCAACCTTTGATACCTTCACACTTATTTTTTCTTCAGCCTCTCTTCACCTCTTGGAATTTAAGAGAGTTAGAGCCTTGCTTGGGATTAGGCTTTGGTTTAAAGAAATGTTGTGACTGGTTTGATTTTTTTATTCAGAACACTAGAGCTGTCTTCATATCAGCAATAATGCATTTTGTTTTCTTAACATTCATGTGTTCACTAGAGCGGCACTTTAAGTTTTCTTCAAAAACTTTTTCTTTGCATTCACAATTTGGCTAGTGGTTTAGATACAGTGAAGAGGCTTAATTTATAGCCTATCTGGATTCTCAACATGCCTTCCTCACTAAGATTAATCATTTCCAGTTTTTGGTTTAAAGTGAGAGATGAGCAACTCTTCATTTTAACACTTAGGGGCCACCGAATTGGCCTAATTTTCTTATTGTTGTATCTCAGAGAGTATGGAGGCCCAAGGAGAGGGAGAGAGATTGGAACATGGCCAGTCAGAAAACACACATTATTTATCAATTAAGATTGCCATCTTATATGGGTACATGTTGTGATGCCCCAAAACAATTACAATATTAATCAAAGATTACCGATCATAGATCTCCATAATAGATATAATAATAATGGAAAAATTGAACTATTTCAAGAATTACCAAAAATGTGACCAGAGACATGAAGATAGCATATGCTGTTGGAAAAAATGCCACTGAGAGACTTGGTCAACTCAGGGTTGCCACAACCCTTCAATTTGTAAAGAGCACAGTATCTTTGAAGCATAATAAACAAGTGAAATATGCCTGTAATATAATCATCTTCAATTGGATAGACAAATTCAGTTAAGGACAAGTGGTAAAATATATTTTAGGCTGAATGTTTACCAGCCTTTGTAAACTGTTGTCCCAATTGGATTTTGATTAAAAATCTAAAACTATTTTTTACACATTTTAAAATTGATTTTTTAATTGGAATTTTATTGTTATATTTAGAATTAATTTTCAGGAAATAAATGAACATCCCATTGCTATCCGTAGGGAAACCCCTGCTGTCTGGCTTCTCCTGCCCTGCCCACTCTCCCTGGCAGCACAGTGGGGCCGCAAGATGGAACTGCCAGCTTTCCCCTCTCAGGGGCCCCAGGAGCTCTGAGAACCGCTCCTGAAGGGTGCATTAGACAGCGGCTTCAATCTTCCTGACTGTAACAGCAAGAAGCTCATGTTCCATAGCATGTGTGTGTATACATATGTGTAAAACAAAAAACAATTTAACAAAATATGTATATACATACAAACGTACATATGTATGTGCAAATGTATGGATATATGCATTGTGTATATAATACATATATAATATACACCATGCATATATATTTTACATATATATATATAGTAATAGGAAAGGTTTATCTGAATAATACTTTTTTTAACCTTTTATTTTGAGACGACATCTCACTATATTGGTCAGGCTGGACTTGAACTCCTGTCCTCATGAAATCCTCCCACCTCGGCCTCCCAAAGTGCTAGGATTACAGGCGTGAGTCACCATGCCCGACCAGTACTTACTCTTACAATACACTATGCACACTGAATGCTGATGTTGTTGATTCTATGTGAGTGTCTATGTGACTGTGCTTGTATCCCTATGTGGATGACACAAGCAGGTATACACATAGGCATATTACTGAAAAAGTTGAACACAATATATTGTTCAACTTTTTTGTGTACCTCTAGCATTTCCCCTAGATGTGCTATGCACTCTGACCTATTCTATTCTAGTTTCATTTTTATCCATTACTGGCTGTGGCCACTGGAATGGATTTCATAGCCTATTCGTGGGTTGTGATTCCGTACAGACTGCAGCTTGAGAACGGGATCTTGCAGGCCTGTGGGCAGGAAGAGATGAAGCCTGTGATGCATCCAAGTATTTCTTGGAGGCCCTTGCACGGGAGCGGTAGGGGTGCTGCTTCTAGTGGATTCTGCATTTGGGTGCCTTGGTTGTGTTTCTTCACCTTTTCTCTTGGCCCTGACCTCTGCCTGCCTCCATTTCCTCCAGACTTAATTGTTTTCTTTTAATCAAATCTGTAGCCCCACCTGGCACTTTTGACCCATCTCTGTGGGGTTTCTGCACCTTCTTCCATTTAGCTGCAAGAGAATGGCCAGGTAGGAAGGCTGCTGACTTACTAATAGCTAGTGGCTCCATGTGGCCACTACAGATGGAGTGTCTCATTCCATCCCACAGCCATCCTATGAAATCCATATGATTATAAGCCAGTTTTACACTTAAGGAAACTTGGCCTCCTCTAAGAAATTATGCGTCCCAGGTTCCCCAACTAACGGGGGAAAGAGCAGCCTTCAAACCCATATCTGCCAGGCCCTAAGGCCTGGGTTATTTTTTTTAATCTCTGTGCTGTCCAGACTCTCATTTGCCTTTTCTAGAGACGAGGTTTTTTGTTTCTTTTTTGTTTGTTTTTTTGAGACAGGGTCTCACTCTCTTCTGTCACCCAGGCTGGAGTGCAGTGGTGCAGTCATGACTCACTGTAGACTTGACCTCCTGGGCTCAAGCGATCCTCCTTCCTTAGCCTCCAGAGTAGCTGGGACCACAGGTACACACCATCATGCCCAGCCAAGTTTTTAGATTTTTGTAGGGATGGGATATTGCCACATTGCCCAGGCTGGTCTTTAACTCCTGGACTCTTCCTAGATATAGATTGTGGTGCAGTGAGCGTCTCTCTACTCCATACCCAGGCACCTCTGCAGGCCTTTGGAGCACCCATTCACCTGGTTCAACAGTCTGAGCCCCCCCACCCTTCCTGTGTATAGATAATGGTGCAGCAGAGCACTCTCCACTCCATTCCCTGGAAGATCTCCAGGCATTTGGGGGTACTCACTCACATGGATCAGCAGTCTGACATGCCCCACCTTTCCTGGACATAGATTGTGGTTCAGCGAGACCCTATCTGCTCTTGGTCCAGCAGCCTGAGTTGCCTCTCTCCTACTGTACAGAGATCTTGGTGTGGGGGGCTCTCTCCGCTCTACAGCCAGGCAGCAGATCTCCAGAAATCTGGAGCACCCATACTACTAGATTAGGAGCTTAGGGCCCTCCATTCCCAAGAGGAGAACATGTCACCCCCCACTCCACACACACACACACACACCTAAGAATACATCTAACCAAGGAGGTGAAGGATGTTTACAAGGAAAACTAAAAAGGACTGCTAAAGGAATCAGAGATGACACAAAAAAATTTTTAAAAATTCCATACTCATAAACTGGAAGATTCAATATTGTTCAAATGACCATATTGCCCAAAGCAATTTACAGATTCAGTGCACTCCTATCAAAACACCAATATCATTATTCACAGAATAAGAATAAAAACTTCTACAATACATATGGAACCATAAAGAGCCTGAATAGCCAGTGCAATCCTTAGCAAAGAGGACAAAGCTAGAGGCATCAAATTACTGAACTTCAGACTATACTTTACGGCTATAATAACAAAAACAGCATGGTGCTTGTTCATACAAAACAGACATATAGACCAATGCAACAGAGTAGAAAACCCAAAAATAGGGCCACATATCTACTACAGTCATCTAATCTTCAACACAATTGATAAAAATAAGCTCTAAGAAAGGAGTCCTTATTAGTAAATGGTGCTGAAATAGCTGGCTAACCGCATGCAGAAGAATGACACTGGACCCCGGACATTTTACCATATGGAAACACTAACTCAAGGTGAATTTAAAGATTTAAGTGTAAGACTTAAAACTATAAGAAACTTAGAAGGAGACCTTGGAAACACCATTCTGGACACGGGCCTTGGGAAATAATTTATTATTAAGTCCTCAAAACCAATTGCAACGAAAATTGACAAGTGGTACCTAATTAAACTGATGACCTTCTGCACAGCAAAAGAAACTATCAACAGAGTAAACAGACTACCCAGAGAAGGGTAAAAAGTATTCACAAACTATCCCTTGGACAAAGGTCTAATATTCAGAATCTGTTAGTAACTTGACTAATTAAAGAAGCAAAAAAATCAACTTCATTAGGAAATGAACAAAAGACCTGAATATAAATTTCTCAAAAGAAGGCATAGAAATGTAAGGCAGAAAAAAGCTCAGCATCACTAATCATCTGAAAAATGCAAATCAAAACCAAATGAGACATCGTCTCATACCAGTCAGAATGGCTATTATTAAATAATAATAATAAGAAAAAACACCAATGTTGGGTAGGCCTCAGAGAAAAGGGAACACGTGTACACTGTTGGTGGGAATGTAAATTAGTTCAGCCATTGTAGATGACAATTTGGAAAACGTCAAAAAACTTAAAACACAACCACCTTTTGACCCAGGAATTCCATTACTGGGTATATATTCAAGAGAAAACATTTTTCTGCCAAAAACACACATGTGCTCTGATGTTCATTGAAGCTCCATTTACAATAACAAAGACATAGACTCAACCTACGTGTCCATCAACAGTGGTTTGGATAAAGAAAATGTGATACACACATATTATGAAATGCTATGAAAGCATCAAAAAGAATGAAATCTTGTCCTTTGCAGCAATATGGATACAGCTGCATGTCATTATCCTAAGCAAATTAATACAGGAAAAGAAAACCAAATACCACATGTTCTCACATGTAACTGAGAGCTAAACATTGAGTACTCATGAAAAAAACCCATGAGTACTCAATGTTTAGCTGTCACAAGTGAGAACAGTTAGTGTTTCAACTCATGCCCCATTCCCCCCAGTTAGTCCCAGGGTCTGCTGGGTACTGTGCTCAATACCTGGGTGATGGGATCATTCATACCCCAAACTTCAGCATCATGCAATATACTCAGGTAACAAACTTACACATGTACCCTTGAAACTAAAATAAAAGTTGAAAGGGAAAACCTGAAAAAAAATTGTCTTTCTCTCTCTTGAAAGGATATTGTTCACAATCAAAAGCATAAGAAGTCACATAATAGATTCGACAAATCAGCTAGTGTCCTTACAAAAGTAATCCAAATTTTGGACTGATGACATTGTGTTGCACGTTTTGTGAAATACAAGGCACAATATCTTATGTATCATTTAGACATTTTCAGTCTAATCAACCTCCAAGGTTACCATTTAATTCTTGGCAATGCATTATAATTTGTTTGCATTTCAGCATTTAAGTCATTGATTGTAGAGAATAAGAAAAATGACATTGTAATAAGAGTGTTTATGATAATAACTGGAGTGTTGAACACATCTCATCTGAGGACTGCATCATTTATATTGTACTTGGGCCCTTAGAGTAGTTCCTTGATTTAGCGCTTTCTTATTCATACTTTCTTCCTCTGATGCCTCTAACATTTCTTCATATTCACCTTCCTCATCATCAGGTAGAAGAGGATTCTATAATTCACAATTTATTATCTAGCTAATTTAATATTATTTTCTTTATTGTTGTGAAGCTTCTGTTTTATCACAAACTGTTGTTTTTGCTCTTATTCCTCAGGTAAAACGTTACTATCCGGCTCTGTGATTCTTTCTTGTTAATGAACTCTTCCATACTTGGGCTCCAGCCTTCACCAGCAGCTAATTTGTAAGCTAATATATTTGATATGTCATGGCTTCAGCGGCTTCTGAGTCACTCAAGGCATTTTCCTCCATACCTATTGCAACCAGGTTTTTGGGGTGCTGGTGAGGCACAGCTGCCCCAAGAGAATGCTGTAGTTTCTTCATCTCCACCCTCTCAGGAATGAGAGAGGGTACCACAGCACGTGCCCGGTGAGCTCGTAAAGTAAATACAGGACCCAAGAAGTGTTGCAGAAAAGTGATTTTATTTAAGTAGAGAAAAGAGGGAAAAAAAGGAGGGGAAGAGGGAAAAACGTGGAAGGGGACTCCAGAGGGAAAATCCAGGAGGGGAAAGAGAACTCCCATTGCGTGGGAAGGGATTCCAGAGAACTGGAAATCCGGTGTGGGTGAAGGAGCAGGAGAATTTATCCTGGGGGAAATTCCGACATCCCGAAGTTCCTCTGGCCAATGAAAGGAGTTCCGTTAAACCTCTGCTAGGGCGATTGACTCTTAGTTTCTTCCCGTGCCCACAAAATTTAAACATAAACCATTAAATCTCCAGGATGGAGAGAGATGGGAGGGGGGCATGGCACTGGGAAGTTCTTGGCCTTAAAACTACGGCCCCTTGTGGACCCGGAAAGAGAACACATTCCCTCGCTATCACACTATCCTCACCCATTTTCACTAAACAATAGCCATTGCAGGCTCTATGTTGCCACAGTACTCATTTCATTCCATTTCTGGGTTTTATACTCAGATCTTCACTGACATGCATGCAGGGTGGGATGATGCCACCACAGTGTCCCAGGGTTCCTCCTTGCTCTCTTGTGAAGAGCAGCTCATGGCTGTCCAAGCCATTTCTGCATCTTAGTGATTTCTTTATCTTAGTGATACCACCAGGCTCAGAAGCTGAGAAGGGCAGGGCCAGGAGAGACACCCAGGACAGCCATGGAGTCCTCTCAGGGCCACAGCCACTGCACCTGCTGCCATAGATATGGCTATTTGCTTTGTTGTCACTATAAAACTACCTAGATGCAATAGCTGAGGCTGCCTCCATCAGTGTATTTTATGATTAATATGTGTTTAAAGTTAATAAATGCTTTTCAACATATACAGATTTGTGCTCAGTACCTGGGTGATGGGATCATTCATACCCCAAACTTCAGCATCATGCAACATATGCAGGTAACAAATTGAAAAAAAAAAAGTAGTCCTCCTCTCTCTTGAAAAGATAATGCTCACTCTCTAAAGCGTAACAAAATCATAATATCACTCATTTATATGCATTTTAAACTGGTGCACAAGGACATCTTAACATAAAGAAACAAAGAAGAGTAACTTAATAACTAAATGAGTAGAAAAAAAATCCTCATGTGTAAAAAGACTAATATCTTTTAATAGGCAGATTCTCTCCACCTTGACATATAGATTAAATGTCATCCTAATCTATATATTAGCAATATATTAGCAATAAATGTGGTAGAAATTGACAAATTGAATCTAAAATGTGTTTGGATATTCAAAGAACTAAAAGCTAAAAATTTTAGATAGATATTAACAAATTAAAATTACTCAGCCTGATTTAAATTTTTAATATAAATGAGATTGCATGGTTTTATTGTAAATTTATTTATATTATATTGGGGTTTGGGGTTCAGGGTTCCCTCAGCTCCCCTGAGAGGATGTTTCTCCAGGTTCTTGGTCTCCTGCCCTCTCAAGAATGAGAGAGGGGACCTTGGTGCAGTGCGCAGTAAATGCTGGACTCAGAAGTGTTTGTAGAAGGTGATTTATTTAGAAAGAGAGAGAAACAGGAGAAGGAGAGAGAAAAAAACAGCTAACTTTCATGCTAAGTGAGGGAATTCAGAAAGATGGAATCCAGGAGAGGAAAGCAGGTTCCACACTGAGTGGAAGGGAATAGAGAGAGATGGAGTTTAGGAGGGGAAGACAGGCTTCCAAGAGAGAGTGTGGAAAGGGACCCCAGAGGGGAAATCCAGGAGAGAGAAAGATGGCTTCCACAAGAGTGTTCCTGGAAGGGGACCCAAATATGGAGTCTACAACGGTGTGGAAGAAGGGGACTTTTAACCTGGGAGGAACCCCCACCTTCTCTAAGACCCCAGGCCAATGGAAGGAGTTCCTTAGAACTTCCACTGGAGTGATTGACTCTTAGTTTCTTCCAGTGCCTGCGAAATTTAAACATAAACCATTAAATCTCCCAGATGGAGAGAGATGGGAGCTGGGCATGGCGCTGGGAAGTTCTTGCCCTTAAAACTACGCCCCCTTGTGGATGAGGAGAGAGAACACATTCCCTCGTGTTATACACAGTTATGTCATATATTATATCATATATTACTATATTGTATAATGATATAATACATATTTATATTATTAAATATATAATATATAATTTTATTATTGTATAATATATAATATATACTTTTATTATTATATTATATATATTATTGTATTATATATAATACATAATTATATTATTGTACTATATAATAATATTATGTATATAGTATATATATTATATATAGTGTATATATTTGGTATACTATATAATTGTATGTATAGTATATATTATATATGTAGTGTAAATATTTTGTACAAAATATATACACAGTACATATGTAATATAAACTATCAATACAATATTATATAATATATACTATATATACAATGATATATAATAATGAAATAATAGAGAATTCAGAAATAGATCCCACAATATATTTTATGACAAAAGTACCAAAATAACTTTACAGAAAACAGTGCCAGAGTAAATGAATTGAAGAAAAGCCAGTATTCCTACAAATAGTGCTTTAAAAATTGAATATCCACCTTAAAACAATAAATCTCAATTTATACATAATATCATACACAAAAATTACCTAAAATAGATTATAGAAGGATACACAAAATCTAGAGCTATAAACTTAAAGAAACAAACAAACAAAAAACAAAGAAAATCCTTTGCCAATTTGAGTAAATAAAAATAAAAGAGAAAATTATGGCTAAGTTAGTCTTTTCCAAAATTAAAAAACACCAGTTGTATATACGTCTGTGTGTGTGTGTGTGCTGTGTGTGTGTGTGTGGTGTGTGTGTGTGTGGTGTGTGTGTGTGTGTGGTGTGTGTGTACTCTAACCAAAGGCTAGGGGAATATATTATTAATGTTTTTCACAAAGTAGTTTTATTCATGTAAAAACATATGCAACTCATGAAGAAATTGATAAAATATTTGATTAGATCCTTCATAAGTACGTGTGTATGTGTGTGTGGGTGTGTGTATATATGTATGACTATTAAGTAGATGAAAGATGGTCTACATTATTAGTCAGCAGAAATATGCAAATTTAAATCACAGTGGGATACTACTTCATATGCACAAGAATAGCTAAAAATAAAAGAAATTACAATACCAAATGTTGCAAAGGATGTGGAGCAATTGAAACTCTCATACATTTCTAGAAATATTACAAGAGCCTACAACCGCTGTATCAATTATTTATAGAGCAACTGCAATTATTTATAGCATTTATGAAGTTAAACATACATCTCTGCTGCAACTCAGGAATTTCACTCCGAGAAATTTACCCAAGAGGTATAAAAACAAATGTCCACAAAATGTCGTATACAGAAGTGTTTATAAGCAGTTTATTTCATTTTATTTGTTTATTTATGTATTTTACTGCTTGAAACAGGAAACAACTTAAATGCCCACAGGAACAAATAAATGGAGATTTATCCATACTATGGGGTGCATTCTCATAATTCAAAAGAAAAACTGTTAATACCAGAAAAAAATATAAATGGATTTCAAATCCTGGATTCTGACTGGGAAAAACATGGTACAAAAGAGTAATACTTTTTTTATTTATTTTGTTTGGGGCTGTAGAAATAATAAACTTAATATATTGTGAAATACAACAGATCTGGGAGTTGAATGGGTTCCTGGAAAAAGCCATTTGAATTAGAAGTAGTAGTGAGAAAAAGCTATTTATCGACTCTTTTTTTTTTTTTTTTTGGTCTTACTCTTAACCATTAAATTTTAAAAGAGTGAACTATTTTCCCCAGGACAGGCTGTTAGAACCTGACCTGGACTCCACCTTCCTGAGACTGCTCTTCAAATAGCAACTGCTATGTCTTCTAGAATAACCCAGCGACCACTGAAGACAATTTCTATTTTACTACGTAGAAGTGCCTGAAATTGACAGCACATTAGTGAAATCAACTCTAAAAACCATAGTGAATTCAAGACTGAAATCTCTGTCTCTACTTTTCGTTCCACATCATTTGTTAACTATTGCCAAATAAGAAAATCAAAAGTTCTGAATACAGGAAGGACAGCATTAAGATTAAATGTATGAAGGCAGTGAAAAAGAGAACCAATCCTCAACTCCACAATAGCTCTCCTAGGCAGAAGTATTGTTGCCAAAGACCGCAGGAAGAGCTCAGTGGGTTAGAGTGAAGGGACCATCATGGTAGATCAGTGGTCCATTATTAATGCCCTGTGAAATTAAGCTCAAATAGAAAAGAAAAAAAAAAAAACTCTGGCAAGATATCTCTGACAATTTTTTCACTATGCATTTATCACCTATATGGGGAAAAAATCTGTCTAAACAAATTATGTTCTTTCTCAAAGAGTTGTGTTTTGAGACATGCTGACATCAAGGAAAATTTAAAAATTAGTATCATCAGGGGAACTTATTTTCTATCTTTACTTATCAGAACCTCATATGATCCATCTTTTTGTATGTTCTATGTTCCTGGGACTCAGATCTGCCTTGCCCTGGCCTCATCTGGTGATGTTTCTCCACCATTTCTTGAGATAGCACTTTGCGGTCTGCACCCACAATGACGTTTTCTCTTTCTTCTGCTACAGAATTGCTCTATCTGTTAAATCAAGGAAGGTTTCTTCCTTATCCTCAAATTTATTTCTACTAGGATTGTCCTCAATAGATTAGAGCTGAATTATTCAACGTTTCTGAAGCTTGGGTCCCAAGAATTCCAATTGGTTGCTGGTATTGAATAACTTCTTTCTTTAAATTTTCTTTTCTATCTGAATCAGACGTTTATTTTTCTAACATTCTCTTCCAGGTTTGATATGTTCGTGCCTCTCATTATAAGTAATATGAAATCAATTCCTTATATTTCTCCTAGAATAATCTATTATTCAAATCAATTCTCTCTATATTTTTGTCACTCGGTTGGTAATACCACCAATAAAATATTTTTTCCATTGGTCCAATCAGGCATATACTTAATATATAATTATCTTGCCTGAGATCTCATTCATAATTTTCATCTATTTGTGTCTTTTAAGAGGCTTAATTCTATAATTACTCAGCATTTCACTGAGCCCAAACAAAGTATATATATATATATATATATATATATATATATATATATATATCTACATCTTCAGTAACTCTATCACTTTGACCACACTTAATATTACTTTAATATTGTATACTATCTTCCATCTTTAAATTGCATATGTATACAGATATTCCACTTGGTACAGCTTTTCCCTGTTTTTAAGGGTGTTTTCAATATAATAAATAACTCATCTGCCCTTTATTTAATGTTCACTTTAACAGCAGTTTGGATGGCCCATTTTCCTCCTTTCATTTTCTTGGTCTGGCATGTACACATTAAAAATAAAACTCAGTTTTGCTCTGCAAAAGAAGAAACTCAGGTGTTTCACAATTTAAAGGAATCAAATATCATTGTACCCCATGGAGCTTAAAGGACATGTAAACACTTCTCTTCTTTGTACACTAATGCTTTGCCTTAGCCACGCATGTTTAGGAAAATCTGTGGCTGAAAAATAAGCTGTGGTATCTGGCATCCTGAGATCCTGCCTTTATGAAAACTCATTTTGTTTAGGTTTCTGTGGTCATTATATCTTAACTTGTGTTTCTACCTCACTATAAAGAGAATCATTTATGGACGAAGTTTTTTTGATCTGTATTAAGCCATCAAGATCAAAATATCCTATGGTTAAGTTAAAATCCCTCACCATAGTATTGAAAAATCTTACAAACATTAAGAACCTCCTCCCTTTATCCCAATGTAACCTTCTCAAACCATGTGAGAAATTAAATCACCTTTCAAAAAGTAAAGTCCAAGCCTCAGCATCACGCTCCAGTCTCTATGAAATTTTCTCTGTGTAAATACTGTGCACTCCTGAATGCCACTCTTTTTACTTTTGTTTCTCAATATTTTTAGCCCAATTGTTAAAGACTCTAAAGACTTCCGGCAATTAATACTCATCTTCCCTACCCAATCTGTGATGTCAACCAGTGGGGAGGTAGATAAGGTTACAAATACAGATTGAAGACTGAGAGTCTAATGTGGGATTATGGCAAGACGTCCGCGCTTCAACATTCTTCTCCCCTTCTGCTTGCTCCTGATGGGTTTCAGTGTCTTCAAAGAGTAGAACAAACTTTTTCCCCTGCTATGTTCCCCAAATGTAATAACTAAATTAGTTACTCTACTTTCTTAGGTTACCTAACAGGGCGGTTGGAGACCTTGAATGTAGATGAGGAAGAAATTCCTTTTTCAGAGGAATTAAGAATAGAAATAGAAGACAGGCAAAAGCTATCATGTAAATGCAAACCACAAGATAAAGAGACAAGTTAAAGGCATAATACCATGAACTAGTAACACAAGTACATTTCATAAAATATGAAATTTTGGCCAAAGAAGCAGTCAAATAGTATAAATTATCATTAAGAATATGTGAAAATGGATCCAAAGAGGTACTGCTGGTTGACATATAGCCTGTCTAGAAAACAGTATGACAGTACTTAATAATATTAAGTCTGCGTCTACCTTACAACACAGCAGTTAGATGCTGAGTGTTTGCTATAGAGAAACACATACTCCTAGCCATATGTTTCACACACAGGAATGGCAGATTAAACTGACTTGTGAACATAAGATGTGGTGGCTTTATATCCTGGAATGACACAGTAGCTAGAAATGATAAATTAGAAATATGGACAGTAATAAAAAGACAGTGTTCAATGAACTATGAAAGCTACAAAATCAATAGAACCATGTATTTACATTTATTAGAATACACAAACAATACGAAATGGACAACATTATTCTATGAGAACACATAATTCCATATCCAAGCATATGTCAAACATAGTAGTATGAAGGCCTAAGGGCACAAGAAAGAAGAAAAAAAAAGAAGTCTTATAATGATATGTGGTAATTATTTTCCGTGAATCAGACGAAGGATCAATGATCATCACTAAGTATTTCCCACAAAATAAATTTTAAATAGCAAAAGCAAATGACAAATATCCACTACAAAATACTCAATTGATACATAAAGGAAAATACAATGCCAATAAATACTTTAAGAATTTCTCAAAATCACTACTAATTGCAGCAATGCAAATAAAAACAGTAAGCAATTAATTATTACCCTTATATTTGCAAAAGAAAGATTTGAAAGTACTACATGTTTGGCAAAATGTATGATAATTAAGAGATCCTCTCTGTTCTTGGAAGTTCAAATTTCTACATTGATTTCAGAAGTTCAAATTTCTACATTGATAAAGTGGAAGCATTTTATAATACTTAATTTAAATTTCCTACTAACAGACAATTTCATTACTTGCTCATATTATCTACACATGCATAGAAAATAGGGAGAAAATACAAGACAATTCATTATAATTTTGATTATAATAGTGAATAATTAGAAATAAATAGGCATCAATATGTGAACAATAAAATAAATTGAAGTGTAGCTACTTTGGAACATGATATAGTAGTATAATGAACATAGTAGAATTTGTTGTAAATAGGTTTATATAGAAAGTATTTTAACACATGTTGAATAAATTTAAACAAGAACAAAAATCCAATACAATAAGATAAATTGAGAAACAGGGAGAAATATTTCATGTATGCATCTTTTGTTTTATTGATTTAACTAATGCATCTAGTAACAATTTTATTTTCTTGTAACACTCTCAGCACTCACCTGTAATATAAATGCTCATTTTCTTCTGGTGGTACTGCCTGTGCCCAGGCAAAGATATACGTATTATCCTAATCCATTAATTCATGTGGTGCATTAATCAGGTCTGGCTAGGTAATAATTGCATAACAAAAAACTTCCAAATCTTAGTGATTTACAAGAAGTCAACTCAATTGCATGTTGTCTTCACTCAAGAACCCAGGCTGATGGGACAACATCTATCTAGATAATTTGCCAAGCTCAAACAGAAAGAAGAGATCAGTCAAACTGTTTCCTGGCTTTGAAAAGTTGCGGCCCTGGGGTACCACATTTCTGCTCACTTGTAATTGGCCAAAGTAAGTTACATGCCTTCCTAAAACCACTGTAGTGGGGAAGCATCAATCTTCCCCAGAGAGAAACCCTGCATATTTATTAGTAATAGTACAATCTAACATAGTGTGTTAATGAAAGGCATCTATACTAGGTGAACTTAAATAGAAATACAAAACTTGATTCACTTAATTTAGAACTTTAAAAATTATTCTGAACTAATTGTAAATTGCTATATTAGCAATCTACAAAAGTTGAATTGTCACAAGTTAGCATTACAGGCACTTGGCATGGAAGCTTTAAGCAATACCACGTGGTGCTGATGATGACACTGTTTGATGAATGGTATCATCAGAGATAGGATGATACCAAAAATCAGGCCAGTCATCTACTACGTTAATATGAAAGGCAGCTAATTATTCTGTTTTCTGTGTATTGTGAAGGGTGTTTGATACTGGATACCTGCGTATTGAAAAGTTGCCTGTTGCATTTCAGAAATAGTAAACATTTTTTGTAATTGTTTTCCTAGAAAATAAAATTATTTCTTTTGTTATTAAATCAGAATCATGTAATTACATTAGTATGATTTTTAAAACCCTAACATATGATTGTTCCTCTCTAATTTTCTAATTGAATAGAAAATTCTTTGGAAAAGAGATTTTCTCTTTTATAGCTATGTGAGACTTTTATTCCCTTTTATAATTAATATTTTAATACATATTTATTTTATTTGCTTTTATATTTATTATTCATATTATATATTTACATGATTCCCTTTTCTGTTTATTCCTTTCAATTAAGTATTTTATTATATATTTATTGCCTTTTATATTTATTACATGTTTATTTTATTTCCTTTTATTATATGTATTTTATAGCTGAGATTATTTTATTTATTTATGTGCCAAGTCAGTGATCCTAATTGACAGATAATAATCCTGAGCTCTCGAGTGGTCATTTTTATGTACATACTCCTTTTATTCATGGAGTTATAGATGGTGGTTTATTTTGTGAATTGGCTAATGGTCATGATTTGTGCAATTACTGACAGAAAAGTGGCTGCAGATAGGATACCGATGAATGCCTTTAATCATTGTTAAAAACACTGAATTGAGTCTAACTTTGTCAAAGTCAGGAGAATTATTGTAAGCTGGCTGTTTTCCTGAATATGGAAAGACTCCTAAAGCCAAAATTGGCCTAAGACCATTCTGGGAACGAAACAAAACAAACAAAAGAACAACAAAAAATTCCCTTTTCTTCTGTTTTCATTTAGCTCCATAATCCTAAGGCAGAAGACATTCAGGACACAATTGTACCATCCTAGGGAGATTGACACAACACTGAATTACTGGGGCAAGTGTCAGCTTTTCCTCTAAATGAAGAGATTCTTCTGCTCCACCTCCCCATAATAGCTCTTTCCAGAAATGGAGGTTTTAGAAATTCATCCATACCATGTGTTCCTCTGTGACCATGTTAACCTCTTCTTTCCTCTGGCGATTAAGGGTGAGCATTTCAGACATAATTCTAGTGGCTTTTTCTTGACTTTTCCCTCACATGTTCAATAGCATTGCAAATTAAACACACTTTGGATTCAGTGAAAAAGAAGGAAAGGGATTATATTAAAATAAATTCATTATTGTATGGTTCACGGTTTTCAACAAAATTTGAAAAGACTTTTTTGACTCTGGCTGCTCCTAGAAAGAAGGAAACCCAAAATACAGCTATATACCTTAGCCTTGTGACTTTAGGAGATAGGTCTAGTGAATCTCTTTTAACAGGCAGAAATATCTTTATGTTTAAATAGTCTCATGAGACCCATGTTTTTCTAACATGATATCTATGTTACAAAGAACTAAATCTCTCAAAAGGACAACTATTTGTCACATCTCCTTGAAATTACGTTTATTTAAATAATCAAATATCAAGTGAACTACATTCTACTTAATCTGAATTGTATTTTTCATGAGATAAGCAAACTAGCTATTTGGGTTACTGGATTATAAATCCTACTGGAATTGACAATGCTCTACTGTTCCCTTTTTCTTCAATTTGCTATTTATCTCCTGTTCTCTTTTACTTCATTCTTCTTATTTTCTTCCTCTTTCTATAGTATTTTTTCCTAACTTATTCATGTTTGCCCTAGGTCTGAGCCACACAAACCATTACATATTGACACAGATGGTACTAATGAAGAAAGGCATTTCTCACTTTGGTGTGTATGTGTGTGTATCTGCTGCAGGGAAAAAAATAATTGGTTTTCTATTCTTTCCCTTTTTAGCTTCTTAGTTGAGACACTCTCCTGAAAATTAAAGCCAAATTAACAAAATTAAAACAAGCAGAAGTTCATTAATGTGTTCCCAGCACAAGCAAATGTTCACTAACCCATTCTTAATACATAGGAGAGGATTGAGTTCAAAATTATTTCTCACAAAGCAGCAGCTTAGGGGCTTTACTTAAATCGTATTTTAATAAAAAGCCATAAATCCTATATGGTGTCAAGACAAAGGAGAGAGCAGTTTTCCTCTTTTAAAAGGTGGGAAAATATGGGAGGATAGTAAAATCTCTTCCCAGGTGTCTCTGGTTTTGTCTGTTGGTGCATTCTCTGGGCCAATGAGAAAGTGTTGTCTCCAGCAAGAAAGGATTTATCACTTACCATCAGGTAAACAGAGGCTGAGGAAGAGTGTTTCCAAGCATTTTTAGTGCCTTTAACTTAACAATTTTTTAACATTTTGGGGAGAAATGTTTTGGTTTCTTTAATGTCAAACAAAAATTATTAATTATTTGCTCTTCAACCTTAAGTCTAGATCTTGAGAGACACCTGAGAAAAAGTCACTGAAACAACGATCATACAGCAATTGCGGATTGATTCATAAACCTGAGAGTCAACAGAAAGAAAAGCATCCAAGAAAAATAATAGATCTTCCTAATTTCCCATGATAATTCAGTGGCTCTACTTCTGGCTCACATGATCCAGTGGATATTGACTCTTTCTAAAACATTGGTAACATATATCCCTTTTCTGCCCAGCACTAAAAATTGTCATGAATAGACTCAGGGTCCTTTCCCCCCAAATATTCTGGGGAGACTGAGTTATTTTAATACTTTCCTGTTTTATCAATAATATATTAAAGAATGTCATACTGGATTTTCTTAGAAAATATGTCCCCAAATTTATAGAAAATATATTTTAATAATTTCAAAAGGAATAGCAATAAAATTTAATGCAAAACAATATTTTACAGTAAGTTTATTATGTGAAGAAATCCTGATCATCATTGTCAAATATACAGATGAGAACAACATTATGAATACAAAAAAGTCAATATAAAGAAACTTGCTTTTTGAAATCAAGTATTCAAACAGTTAAAAACATATTGTAGAAAGCAATATTTTCGAAAAAGTTTTTGCTTGGGAACCACTGACCTATAACAAAATATTTTGCATCTTGTTTCTTTTCTAGTCACATATATTATTTTATCATTATTAGCTTAACATTTTCCCTTGAAATTATAAGCAAGGGGAGTAAAACATTGATCACAACAAACTTTACTCTGCCTGTCAGTTTTTCTAATCATTATATGGTGTTTGATAAGCAGGTTTATATTTCTTTTAATAACTTAGACATCCCACTTTCTTTCCAAAATAGTAACTTCATTTTAAAAGGTACAGCAACTCGACACCTTAGTGGTTATTTAATTTAATTTTCATTGAGAAAATAATTCATTCAATTTTATAGTATAGTTTTTATATCTTATCCTCACTTTGCCATCTTTTATCTTTAATAAGGATCAATCAATCACACAGGTGTCTACATAAGTCTTTGCTGCTCCACACATACTCTTCCTATTCTATTATTATACCCTTGCCCTTTCATTGTCATTTTGCCATTACAAATTAAGATGTTTTTGCTTTTTATTTGTTTGCTTATTTTCCAAATAATAACAAACATGAAATTTTAATTATGAAATTCATATTAGCTGTGTTTATTTTGCACATTATGCATTAGCATATAGACTTTAAAATACATTAGTGCACCAACTTTTCTAATATGTTTCTCTGTTAACAATATTTGTGTCAAAGAAGAAATCAAATAGAAAATCTATCTCGAGATGTCAGAAATATTGTCTCAAATATATTGAGACAAATGGAAATGAAAACACAATATGCCAAAACTTATGGGACACAGCAAAAGCAGTAAGAAGAAAGTTTACAGCAATAAAGGTCCATGTTAAAAAAGAAAGAAGATGTGAGCAACCTAACTTTATACTTTATAGAACTAAATGAAGAAGAATAAAAACTCAGCCCAAGTAGGTAGAATGAAGGAAATATAATGATTAAAGCATAAATTAAAGAAATAGAGCATACATAACAATGTAAAAAATTACAAAATGAGTTGCTTTTGGAAAAGATAAACAAGATTGAGAGGCTCGTAGACAAAAACCAAACTGAAGACACAAATAAATAAAATCAGAAATGAAAGAGGAAGCATTACAACTGCTGCCACGGAAATAAAAAGGATCAAAAGACACTATTATGAATAATTTTACACCAACAAAAAGATAACCTAAAAAATTCATAAATTCTGAGAAACATACAACCTTCCAAGGCTGAATCATAAAGAAATAGAAAATATGAACAGATTAATAATGAATAAGAATATTGAATCAATAAAACCTTATAACAAAGAAAACAGTCAGATGACTTCACTGAAATGTTCCACCCAACATTTAAAACATTAACAACAATATTTTCTAAGCTTTTGCAAAAATTTGATGAAGGGGAAACACTTCCAAATCCATATAATGTGGCCAGCATTACTTTGATACCAAAGCCAAAGACACAACAAGAGAGAGAGAAAAAAAAAAGAATAAAATCGAAGGCCAATTCTCCTGATGAATATAGGAGCAAAAAAAGAAATAAACAACAGAGTAAAAAATTAACTTATTTTATGACACAACATTTACAATGTATTTGTCTAAAAATGCATTCATATCCAAAAGATATTAAAGTAATTGCAGTTTTTGCTGCAATTACTCTAAGAGTAATGGCAATAACTGCAATTACTTTTGCACCAACATACTATAAAAAATTGCTACAACTGGATAACAAAAAAAATCAAAATACTTTATTATAAAACTGAGAAAAGAACTTGAATCGGGCTTTTCTAAAAGAAGACATACAAATGGTCAGCAGGTATGTGAAAAGATGCTCAACATCACTAATCATCCAGGAAGTGCAAATCAATACAGCAATATCTCCTCCAACCTGTTAGGGTGACTATTATTTGAAAGCCAAGAGATAACAGGGGTTTGTGAGGATGCAGAAAAAACAGAACCTTTGTACACTGATGGTGGGAACATAAAATTAAAATGCTACAGCAACTGCAGAAAACAATATGGGGGTTCTTAAAAACCTAAAAATAGTATTGCCCTGTGATTCAGCAATCAGATTTGGGGTATATTTCCAAAATAATTGAAATAATGATCTTGAAAATATCTATGTATTCCCTTGTTTATTGCAACTCTCATAAGTACGAAAATATAAAAACAATCTAAATGTCCATGGACAGATAAATGGATTAAGAAAATGTGGTGTATGCATATCATGGAATATTATTCAACCTTAGAAAGGAAAGAAAACCTCCCACACAAAATGACAAGGAGAAAGATGAAATATATCATGCCAAGGAAATATATTATGATAAGGAATATATTATGCTAAGAAAATAAGCTGCATGCTTCTGCTTATATGAGAGAATCAGTTCAATGAATAAACCAACTAGAAATAGAAAGTGTGCTTGTACCGTATTTATTATTTAAGGAGCACTGAGAGTTAGCAACTGAATATCCATTCATATCATGAGTCATTTTAAAGTTAGGCAGATGCTTTGCATTCAGCATTCATTTCTTGATTCATATTATTGTATTATTTCTATGTTCACATACAAATTTTAGGCTGAAATGCAAATGCCATGAGCATTCAGTCCACTATTTATATTTCTACTTTCATGCAAATATATCTATACTGAGCTATGACATGCTTCCCCTAAAGCAGCATCACTTACAGCACATTTTGTGGTAGGTAACCCAGAAGTTTTGCTTCAGGAACTTCTCCTGAAATATTCTGGAAAACAGAATGATATTTCCTGAGGCTCAATCTAGTGCATGGTGTTGTATCTTTGCAGTTCATAGAAATACAATTTACTGACTGGGCCAGTTCTCATTCATCCAGGGAGGAGAGCTGTCAGTGTCAATGGACAGCAATGAGATCTGCCAGTTTGTGTTCAGAGAGAACCAACAGGAAAATTAGAGCAATACATACTCTTTTTGAATAATCATCATTACCATTATCATTATCATCCTTGAGGTACTGGATATTTTCATCATCATTTCACATTACATATCATTGATACACTTTAGTTCACATGGTTTTTGAGATAGATATTTTCTCCTTTTCTAAATTTTCTCCCTTCTATTCCAAATATTTGTTTAAAATCACTTTCAATAGATTAATAATTCAGTTAGTGAATATATATTTTTGGTCCAGGTATATCAAGATATTCTTTTTGTTATTATATATTTAACTGAGAATTACTATGTTGATATTTATGTTGGAAATTTAAAAAACAAGCAAATGGGAAATGTAAAAACCAAGAATTAACAACATTGGGAGAGCAATTGAAACAACGTATCACTGATTAAACAGCTACATGAAATCAAGTCAACTATGATGTGTAGCAATTTTCAAGAAATGATCAATTTACGTTGGAGAAATTAATGATCTAAATAATTTCACCCACTGTAATTTATGCACTTATGTTAAAGAACTGCAATCTATGTTCAAAGTAGGCACAATATAAAATAAAACAGATAACTTCTTCAAAGAATATAGTAAGAACAAACATGCATAAAGAAGGTGTAGCCCTTAGGAAATTTTAATTAGGTTAATATATTTGCATATGTTTATCTCAGTTTGTACCAAATCTCTGGACACTCAAACAATATAATCATTTAAGTTTTTTGAATACTATGCTTCTAGGCTATATTGCGTTCAAACATACTTGTGTGTGACATATAAAGGTAAATGGTCAAGATTTTTTTAAAGTCTAAAAATAAATTTGGGTCTATCAAATAAAATGTATCACATTGTTTCTGACCAATTTTATTTGTTAAGGGGGTTATGGAAAATTAGTAACACACCTGAAATAACTAGCTTTGGGAAAAGGCAAAAATAGTGTCTGTTAACAAAACTTTCCTTCTTTGAAAATTTCTCAATGATTATCTGTGACTTTTCTTATTTTGCAAAATGTTTTTCTTTCCTTCTGTTTTTTTAATACTGCCACGTTTAGTAAAGGTATTAAATCGATTTCTAACTAAAAATGTGTAGCTGAAAATTTTACTTCTATTAAATAATATTCAAATTTGGCTAAGGTATTTTTAAGCAGCATTAATTCATTTTCATGTCATTAGTGGTACACCAAACCTCTAGTCATGAACTTGATTTTTACCATTCTGTCTGGCACAATAACATTTTTTGATACCCTGGTATTTTCCTTTTTCACTTATAAAAAAGGCAAAATTATAATTTTAAAATCTTTCTCACCTTTACTGGGAATTTGTTTAAGAACTGCTTTCTTTAAATGTAATACACTCTTTGCATAAAATAACATTTTCAGATAATAAAACTAGGTTTTTACTTTATTAGTATTTTTCTCACTGTTGTATAGAATAGATACTTGCTTTCACTACTAAGGCCTTTGGAAACAATTTTTTTAAGTTAGCAATTAGCATATAACAATTCTAAATATAACTATCTAAGAATATCACAAATTGTAAAAGTTTGCATAAAGTGGATGACCTATAAAATCCTATTTTAAATTTTAATATAAGAGAAATAAAAGTATTTTGATTTATTGGCAAATGTGACATTAAGGAGCTGCATATTGTTTTTCTGGTAACAAAATAAACACTGTGTGGTAGCCTTCATTTTTATATGAAACATTTTGCTTTCACCAAATACGAGATATCCACTCTCAAGTACAAATAAAAACAGCTATTCTTATACCTTAAACCAATATGTTTAAATAAGTCAGTCTCACGGTCTGAGCTCAAGCAGGGTGATTTAAGGTTTATAGTATCTTATCTCCTTGGAGTTTAGGAAATCATTATAGGGGGACACTCAGGGAAGAGATGTTGTGTACCATCACCTCTTACATTGTAGAAACCAAAAGTCTCAGAGAAGTTTTTATGATAAATCTTCTTAAAACAAGCCTATTTTCCTATTTTCTTTCAATCTTTGCCTCATGTGAACTGTGAAAGAGATTAAATCAATCCAAAATTAAACTAATATATAAACATACCATGCAAAAAGTTCATTTCTTTCTTCTCTCTCTCTTTTTTTTTTTTTTTTTGGAGATGGGGTCTCACTCTTGTTGCACAGCCTGGAGTGCAATGGTGCAATCTTGGCTCAATAGCTCATCAGCTCACCACAACCTCCACCTCCTGGGTTCAATGATTCTTCTGCCTCAGCCTCCTGAGTAGCTGGAATTACAGGCATGTGCCACCACACCCACCTAATTTTGTATTTTAGTAGAGACGGGGTTTTTCCACGTTGGTAAGGCTGGTCTCGAACTCACAACCTCAGGTTATCCGCCCACCTCAGCCTCCCAAAGTGCTGGGATTACAGGCATGAGCCACTGTTCCTGGCCACTCGATTTCTTATTAATCTCATCTTTCTTTACTCAGACTTATCTAATTCTTTAAAATTCCTTAAAACCATACAAAAGTGTGTGTGTGTACACATATACTAATATGTATACACATACAGAGAGCTTCCTTCGTTAAAGTTTCACAACATTTTATTTTCTTTGATGGAGGTGGGGCTATCATCATGCAAATATGAGTTAATTCCAATTAAGGAAATATTCCTTTGAAGTAAATACAAATACATCATTTTAAACTGTTAATCTGCTTCTTTGTTAACAAATAAACAGACAAACCAAAAACACTTTCAACATGAGTTACACACATAAGGATATCTAGCAGTGATGAAATTCATTATGATTATTAAGAATTGAGTTCTTTATTTCACTTAGAGTGTTTGCAAATTGACAGGCTCATTGAAGAAGCTGGTGTTCAGTAGGGCTAGTCAATTCAGCTGATTAAATTCTTGAGCATCTTGTATTCTTCTGTTGGTAGTCCAAAATATGATTTGAATTTCTTAATGAAGAAATCCTATGTAAACAACCATGCATCTCCTATATAGTTAAATGATCTGTCCATAAGAAAGGCAACAGTTTGTGAGCATCCTCATCACATGCATAAGTAATCAGATAGTACTTAGCAGTTTATATTTCTTCTCTACCTTGCCCTCGCTTGGCCCTCAACCCAAATTCTTGATTTCCTGTATAGATGTTTTTTGTTTTGTTTTACCTTCTATTTTGAATCTAACATGTGACACCAAATGCACAATTTTCTGCTCCACTTAGAAATTTTGTTATTTGAAATAGCTCATTGTAAGAAATTAAAGACTTTCAAAAAGTAGTATTTAAAAATAGGATCTCGCTACACCCGTTAAATAGACATTAAACAGTCAAAGTTTTTGAAATATGTCAGAGGTAACTTAGAGTAAACATCAATTATTCTTCTTGAAAAGTTTACAAATCTTGATCTTATTAGTTGTCATTAATATTCATGCCTTGTTCTCTTTATTCTTTGTGTATTACTGTGCTTGGCTTTTCCTGTCTGCATCTTTTACCGCTCCATGCTCCAGCCTTCCTGGCCTGCTCTATCTTGAGGCTGGCTCCTGGCAACCGTATATCCCATCTACTTGTCTTTCTGATTTCTCATTTGGTAAGGACAGTGGGATCCAATGGCCAAATGAGACATTAGAGGTTAAAGGAGAGAGAGCTATTGCATTTCTCTTCTGCCCTTCTTCACGTTGGTGCTGCTTTTCTGATCCCTCCTCTGAAATTCCACCTAATTCTGGTCTCCCCAAATTCCATCATCCATAAAGGTACTAATATCTTCTTGTAATTGTTCATCTCCAAATTGTTCAGCATTTTTTGTTTACTCTATGATCAAACCATATATTAGTAGAACCCTCATTAATGTCTCTTGATTTTTTGTCCCCTTACCATAAAACTCTTGACATTTTTCTTTATTTTTTGCCTCCAAAGCACGTTATCTTAAACCTATCCAATTAGACTTTTGCCATTCTCTTTAAATATATAAATTCCTCAATCTCCAAATAATACTACAACAGTTCATTCAAAGTCTTCATTTGAGCAAGATAAAATGCAGTTGCTGATTCTGTCTTTTAATTCAATATTTTTTTTTGACCTGGTTTCCTAATTTATTGCCATTTGCTGTCTTTTCTGATAACTTAAAGATCGATTGCTTGGGGATCTGCACCTGATTTACTTTTTGTCTCTTCCTGTATTCACTGTCTTGAAGATAGCATCTCAACACATGGATTTATGTATCATCTATATGCTGATGACTCTGGGATACCGCAAATCACTTCAAAACATTGCAGTACAAAATAATTTATTATTATCTCATAGGATTCAGAACAGCTGAATAAACTCAGCTAAACAGTTGTCACTTGGAGCCTTTCATACAGTTGCAGTTAGCTGTCAGCAGAACTGGCTGCTGTCATCTGAAGACTTAATTAGGCCGGTCATCCAAAATGTCTTCTACACTTAGCTATTTGGCATCTGGACTGGTTTGACTAGTTTTAATACAACCAGAGGCTGTGAAGACACGTCCTTCTCTCCAAGCGTCCTTTCCATGTGGCTACATTGGGTTTCTTCACAACATAACATGCTAAAGTTAGCCAAACTCACATGTGCAAAGTGAAAGTGTGGATGCCACTTACATAACAGCTGGCTTCCTCCAAGGTAAGTGGAGCAATCAAGACTTCTGGTCATTTAAGCTTAAAGTCATGCAACATCAGTTTGGTTAGATTTTATTTGTTACAAATAAGTCACAAAACCTGCATAGATTCAATAGGAAAAGACTATCCAAGCCCATGAATATAGGAAGTTGTGGTCCACTGGATGTGGAACATGTTGGAGGATTAGCTACCACAACTTTAGAATCTGATCCTCCTTCCTAACTCACAAACTCCTTACTCCTATATCCTGCTTTGTACTTACAATTGTTGTCTTCTAAATATTTTAAGCTCAGTATAGTCAAATTTGAGTTCCTGATATTTTGCCCAAGTCAGTATCTGCTCACACATTTTCCATTTCAGTTGACAGCAGGTCCTTCAATCTTGCTGTCATTTGACTTGAAAATCTTAGAGACATGCCTACCTCTCCTGCTTCTCTCATGACATCTCATCCAACATTTGAAGAGATGATGTTCTCTCTACCTTCAAAAAATATTAATAATCAAACTACTTCTCATTTATTTTTCTCCATCCTTGCGTGAACTTTGAGCATCTATCATCTCTGCCTCAGGTGACTGCAGAAGACTTCTAAATAATTCCACTGCTCTGACCTTGCTCCTTCTTGTCTATGCTTAGTAAGGTAGCTAGAGGGGTCCTGGGTACCCAACAGGTCAGATCAGGTCTCTTCCCTACAAAGTTTAAACATAAAACCCAAGTAACTTGGAAGGCTCTAGACCTTTCATTCCCTTTCTGACCTCACCTCTTGCATTCTTTGCTTCTCTTCTCTAAAGCCTCATTGACCTACTTTCTGTTTCCATGAACACCAAATCATTATACAAGCTTTCCCCTCTGTCTGGAAAGTTTCCACTCCATATCTGAATGCAGTTCATTTCTTCCTGTTTATATTCAGGCTTTCTCAAGATATACTAGACTAGCCTCTCTATATTGACTAAAACTCAGAATCATTATACTTTTTTCCCTATTCTACAGTCTCTGTAATATGTATCACCCTCTCAGGTCCTCAAATAAGGAAGGCCTTTTGTTATAACGTTGATGACAAAAAAAATTGATTCCAAGCCAGAGCCGCTATAAGGAGTTTGTTATTCTCTTCACCTTTGCATGGGTTTTTTCTGGGTACTCAGGTTTCCTCCCACCTATGCTGTGCATGTGAGGTTGATTGGTTACGTGGGTGATTCCATTGTGAGTGTGGGTGTGGGGACTGCTCCCTGCGATCCTGTCCATGGCTCGTTCCCACCTTGCAACCTGAGCTGCTGAGATAGACTCCAGCCACCCATGATTCTGAACTGAAATAAGTGGGTAGATAATTACTCTGCTTGTTTTATTAATCTTTCTTAAATGTATGTATATCTCACATTTATTTTAATGTTTAATTTTAGAAGTTTTTTAGTGTTTATTTCCAAAGCGTTTTAAAGTATTTGTGACCAGAAATATGCTACAGGAACTTAAATCTTGCTTACATAAATTAGACTAGGGTACAGTTGGTTTCATTATACATTGTTTCTCTTAAAGTTGCAGTCTCCAAGAACCTATTCATGATATTTACTGAGGACTTAATGTACTTTAAAATTTTCTTTATTTGTATGAGACATCTAATGGTGTCGGTACATGCTTTTTGATTGTTGTCTTCACTGCTATATTCAAATTATATTGAAGAGTGCCTCGCACATAGTACACACTCAGTAATACTTACTGCAATTTATAAATGTTTTCTCAAACATCTAAAGAGAATCTCTGACATACAGTGAAAGCTGATGTATATATAAGTGCATGTGCATGTATATGAGATTGTGTGCATGCGGATTATGTCTGTATGTGTTTGTGTTAGGGGTGTATTCTCCACATGTGTTAGGAGGAGGATATTGGAGAACAGAGAAAAGAATAGGATATTCCTCACAAAAAAAGGAATTGAATTAAAATGCAGAGAGATAGAAGGAAATTGTCTAGAAGTGAAGATGGTCGGTTTTGATGTTTTAGGCGGTCCATTTCTTCTTTCTGTGATGTAACTAGATTGTAAGGGATAAGATAAGATTGTTACAAAAGGTGGTGATACACAGCAAATGTTAAACAGCACCTTTGATGGAAGAAGCAGGGTTACGGCAGCAGCAGAGGTACTGTTCCTTGCAAATCAGGACTGCTCCATAGGCAGTGTGCCCAGAATAGAAGCTCAGAGGCAGTTCTGCACTCATATTTACAATCACCTTTCTTTTTTCTGAGACAGAGTCTAGCTCTATCCATCAAGCTGGAGTGGAGTGGTGCGATCTTGGCTCACTACAACCTTCCTCTCCTGGGTTCAAGTGACTCTCCTGCCTTGGCCTGCAGAGTAGCTGGGATTACAGGCACCTGCCACTACACCCGGCTAATTTTTGTATTTTTAGTAGAGATGGGGTTTCACCATGTTAGCCACGCTGGTTTTGAACTCCTGATCTCAGATGATGCACCCACCTCGGACTCCCAAAGTGCTGGGATTACAGACATGAGCCACCACACCAGGCCTACACTCACTTTTAATTATGTGCAAATTAAGGAGCAATTCACACAGAAATTTCTAGTATGAGAATGGTAACCTCCAGGTCATAGAGTTGCAGCCATGGAAACGGGATATAACTTCTGGTTGTTGCCATGGCAATAGTAAACTGATATGGCTCACGGGTGGGCATGTCTGACGGGAAGCTGCTTGTGCCCCAGACCTGTTTGCGCTTGTCCTGAATTTGGTTGGGTGTTCCTGCCCACTCCTCTGGAGCTGAGTCTGCCCTCCTGAGTTGGGTCAGGCCTCCTACCTGGGGGTGATGTCTAATTATCCACTGATATCCATTCCCTATTTTTCCTAAAGTTATAGTTTCCCAATTTTTACTTAGCCTGTTCATTTACGCACTCTATTTCCTTGCTTTTATAATATTTATGGATTCAAGACCAAGTGTCAAAGGGATGGGAGAGGATGTGAGGAGTAACTTCCAGATTATTTCCCTAAACACAAAGTTGTTAACCCCAGCATTCCTTTTCTTCACATTTTACAGTCTAGAATAAGAACATATCTCTGAAACTTGCTTAAATGCTGCAGATACAGAAAATGCTTTGAAAAACATTCTGGTAAAGTGATGAAAGGAAGCAAGGTCCATTTGAAAAGGACTGAAACAGAGTCAAGTGAACCATATTCCTGTCTTATTTTAACCATGTCTTATTCCATGTCTTACTTATTTGCTTGTTTGCTAACTGGTCTTTGTTTGTTTTTGTTATCTATTTAATGTAGCATTATAGAATATCACAAAAATATTAAAAGTACTTTTTATAAGCCTTGGGCTGGATTTCGCAAAATAATAAAACTGATTATGAGAGTGGTAACAATATTAGACTCATCTCTTACAAGTTCTTTCTGGCTGCAGAGTGGGGACCAATTAGGTAGGATGACCCTTGAAGGAAGTTAGTTTGCTAATGCAGGCAACATAGCTTTAATGCTTATGTAAATAAGTGGTGCAGCTATAATTCACTTAAAAAAGGAACAGCAGAAGGTAAGCCGGTTTAAAAGGGAGAAAGATTGTAAGGTCTGTGGGAAATCTGAGTAATCCAGAAATGCCAAGGAAATATAAATGTAGTGTCTACAGTGCCTATGTTGAACATTTGCATATTATAACATGTTAATTATAATTAACATCCTGAAAGCAAATAAGACCCCACAGCACAGTGATAACATGAAAAATGAGTAGACAGCCAAATTCAGGAAAGAAA
>CAUYLG010044740.1:0-78269 GCA_963573385.1 Cacajao melanocephalus
CCCATGTGGCTCCTCCGCCGGGAATCTCCTAGTCTGTGGGCAACAAAAATTCGTCTGAAAGTGCGGCGTCCACTCGCTCTCTGCGCTTTCACTGGGAGCTACAATCCTGAGCTGTTGTTAATCGGCCATCTTGGATCTCTCGCTAATATTTACCGTTTCTTTCCTTTTTAAAGTAAAGCTTTTATGTTTTATTCAAAATATATTTTAAAAAATAAGTAATATAAATTACCTTTAGAGCATTTTTTTGGCAGGATAATTCTTAGCAATGCAAAAAGTGAATTCACAAATGTCTAGTATATGATAGTCAATTTGTAACACATTCAATCTTTACAAAACTATAATATTATTTTTAATATTACCTACTGCTCTGTATGTCACTCTCAATCTTAATTTTGGTGCTGCATTAAATACTTTTAGTGTCTTCCATTTTCCGACATTCCTTTCTGCAAAAATATTATTCTCATGGGTTAAGGAAGCTAGATCAGAGACGTGGGGGAAAGTGCCTGCACTAATTTGAATTTGAACTTGTTTATCCTCATTCTGTTTAGGCATGTGTGACTCCTAGTCATACAGTGAAGAACTATAACACATTGTTCCACTTCTATTACTTTTCCTCATTTTGGCCTTTCTTTTCCAATTTGTCATTTGCTGTCACTTTGGGACTCCTTTGTGTTGCTTTTTTCCTTTATGTAAATCTTGAGAGGAGGGTAGTTTCATTTCGTCCACGTGTGGATGGCTGGTAGATTATGTGACTATATGTTTCACTGTTGACTTATTTATACGCCCATAGCTGGTACATGTTCTGACCATATGTTTTGCGGTTAGATTAGTTATGTGCTTAGGAGATGCCATGGCTGTTAAAATATATAACTGGCCAGACACTGTGGCTCACGCCTATAATCCTAGCACTTTGGGAGGCTGAGGCAGGTGGATCGAGGTCGGGAGTTCAAGATCAGCCTGACCAATGTGGCAAAACCCCGTCTCTACTAAAAATACAAAAATTAGTTGGGTGTGATGGTGTGTACCTGTAATCCCAGCTACTCAGTAGGCTGAGGCAGGAGAATTGCTTGAACCTGGAAGGCAGAGGTTGCAGTGAGCCGAGATTGCACCATTGCTCTCCAGCCTGGGCGACAGAGTAAGACTCTGTCTCAAAAAAAAAAAAAAAAAAAAAAAAAAAAAAGAAAAGGAAAAAGAAATTAAAAAAAGAAGAAGAAAAAAAAACAACCCATAACCACACCATATGTAGCATTTTCCATGGGCAACCACTACCATTTCCTTGCATTTTTGAGAGTCAGAGATTGTGGGAGATATTTTATACTTTGCTATTCTATAGCTTAGCGGCTGTCAAACTTAAGTGGGCATCAGAATCACGTTAGAGGGCTTCTCAAGTCATGGAGTTCTGGGCCCCACCCTGAGAGTTCCTGAATCAGTGGGTCTTGAGTGTGGCCTGAGAACATGCATTTCTAACCAGTCCCCAGGTGGTGTTGATGCTGCTGGTCTGGGGACCACACTGAGACCCAAGTGTGATGAATGCAAGCACCTCAAATGAGTGTCTATTAATCACTAAGAGGTAAATTAAATCAAATTTAACCAATTCTTTGTGAAATAAACTAAAAGGAAATTAACATTTTAAAACTCTTCTGTACTTTTTAACCATTTAAAATTCCTCTTTGTTAATATACATGCTTGTATAAAAATAGTTATCTAGGTTTTATTTTCTCTTCAAAGTGCCATGATAGAGCCTTCATGTTTGATTCCTGCCCCCCACCCATTTGTTGCCTTTGCTGGCCCCAGCACCCCTGTACATCCCATAATCAAACACTTCTAGAATGTGAGAGTGTGCCTCTACCTTTTCTTTTCTAAACTTTCTTATCATCTTCCTCACCTCAACTACAAACCAGCCATTTTTATGTGTTTATAAACATGCTAGATAATCAATTGAGGGTACGGGATTATTTTATTAAAATGCTTTTCTTATTGTTTATATGTAAACACACGAAGCACAATAATCTTTAACAAAAAATTATAAAATATTATTTTGTCATTATACTTAATAAACTTGGTGCTTTAATCATGGTATTACAAACATTTGCATTAAAAACATTTTAAATACAAAGTTAGTTGGGAAAATAGGCCACTTCACAATGGATAATTTAAACCATATGTTTAGAGGACATATTGGTGAATTTGCAAGCTGTAGAGAAATATTTGAATGTTACATTTTATTATTAAAGGGAATGGGATTTCTTCTTTAAATATAAACTGGCAGATTCATTTGCATCCCTTTTTGCCATTTATTTCCTTTTGTAAAAGACATCTTTTTTTTTGCTCCTCTTTTGTTAAGCTCCTGAGTAACTTTTTTTTTTCCCCCTTTTCGCTTGCCTAGATTATTAGTAGAATCCACCCTCTAGTGGCCAAAAGCAACATTAAAAAAAAGGCTTAAGACACGGCTAAAACATTGTGAAGAGATTGATTTTTCTCAGTGTGACTAGTTTGTAACCTAGTTCTGAAGGCAATTCCAAGAGAAGAGTTTCAGAAATGTTTAGATCAACATGGTTAGAAAAATTCCCAAAAGACGGACACGTTTCGGGTCAAAGGCCTTTAGACGCCAGAGTGTTTCTGTTAAAGCGTGTTTACTGCCAAGTTCCCTTGACTTCCAGCGTCTTTCCTCAGCACAGTCACAGTTGAGCTGTCATCTTCCATATAGTCCCAAGTTTTCCTCAGTGTTTTTTGAGGGAGCTAACCCATTTTAAGGAGGTAACACAGGATAGTGGTCATTTGGTTTTTACTGTTTCCTTTCAAAATATAAATTAATTTTGATTTATACTCAATACATCTACAGAAGTTACAGACATTTTAACATCCTCAGAGATTTTCCTTTCTACATATTAAAAAGTAGAATTCTTCTTTAAAAGCAATTTCTTTGCTAGCACTGTGTTTATTATGATGTCTGTTTCCTGCATCTCAGAAAATCTCTTCTAATAAGCCTCGTCTTTTCCCTTTATAGACTATAGGAAATGTTCTTATCTCCCCCACAAAAAAACTTTTTAAAAATTAGGGTTTTTCTAATATTACTTGTTCTCCTTACCACCCAATCAAGGGTTAGACATAAAGAACGGTCATCATTTCCCTTGTAATCGGTGACATGATTTAGAGTTGTGATACTACAGATAATATACTCATAAAGCATGTGTATTAGGGTTCTCTAGAGGGACAGAATTAATGGAATATATATAAGTAAAGGGGGGTTTGCTAAATATTAAGTCACATGATCACAAAGTCCCACAATAGGCCATCTGCAGGCTGAGGAGCAAAAGAGAGCCAGTCTGAATTCCAAAACTGAAGAACCTGGAGTCCGATGTTTGAGGGCAGGAAGCATCCAACATGGAAGAAAGATGTAGGCTGGGAGGCTAGGCCAGAGTCTCTCTTTTCACATTTTTCTGCTTACTTATATTCTAGTTGTGCTGGCAGCTGATTAGATTGTGCCCACCGAGATTAAGGGTGGATCTGCCTTTCCCAGCCCACTGACTCAAATGTTAATCTCTTTTGGAAACACCCTCACAGACATACACAGGATCAATACTTTGTATCCTTCAATTAAATGAAATTGACACTCAATATTAATCATTACAGCATGGATAATATTACCCCCTTATGTCACACAAATAACATATCTCTGTTATGGAAAATTAAGGGAACATGAATATACATATTTAAATTTACAAAAGAATCCCTTAACAAAACAATTGTCATTTTTGGAAAATATTTTTCCAAGCCTTTTACTGCATGTTTGTGCAAAACAGACATTGGTAAAGAAAAGAACTCTTCTGTATTTATGTATGCAAAGGTTATTCAGCCCTCTGATTCCATTTTTCTAGCAAATTCAATTTACCCAGTTTGACCAAGCACCTTCTCTATTCACCAGCCTGTGTGCTAAGGAAATGAGAGGAGAACAGCCTGTTGTTAAAGAGAAAATGCAGAGTTTGGAATCAAAAATTGAGCAGTGAGTCAAAGTTTTACTGCCAAGCAGGAAACCAGATCCAGCCCCGAGGTTAATCTCAGGGGATGGGGCTATGAAAAGGAAAAAGGGTCGATTTTAAAAGGCCAAACATAAACAGACTGTTTCGTATTGGAAAAATTTAGATCTTCGAGTTCCTGGTTAGTGAAATCTGGGCTAATCAGCCAGGCACCATGTCAGTGCTGAGCTGGTGCTATTGTGCTACTCTGGTTAAAGTGGTCTTTGCTGACCACGTGAAGCAATGGCTCAGGGTGATAGCATCCTTCAGGGCTATGCATAGGGCCTATGCATAGGGCCTTTGCTGTGTATGCATGGTGCGCACCGCACCTATTTCAGAAGTATGGCATCCAGGTTGTCTTTTTAAATCATGTTTGCACCACAGGCCGGGTGACCACACATCATATCACATCACTAGGTGCTTATGCCGGCCATTGTGATTGATGCTTCCCTTCTGTTACCACCTCGTGTGCAGTGCCAGGTGCGTGTCCCCCTAGGGAGAAGCAGAAATCCTCCTTTTATAAGTATCCTTTGTTGCCACAAGTGCCCGTGAGTGGCCTTGATGGAAGATGTGACACGCTGGCACTGAGCCGCAGCTGTATGCCTGATGGTTGAGTATTCCCATCTAGAAATACTTCCAATACTGAGTTACAAAAAGTGCTTAATAAAAAGAAGGTGGTGTCAAATACATTTTATTTTAGTAAGGGAAGCGAGAATATGTATTTTTCTTGGGAAGCAAGAATGCTGCTGTGTACCGTTGTCTCTCAAACTCTCACATTGTACCTCCAGCCCCCATACGCCCTGCCATCTTGGTGACCCTCCAAGGGCAGTGCTCAAGGTCATTACACCAGTTGGAGACATCACTCAGCAGGGGACCTGCAACATTTCTGGCAGGGGCCTTGCTGTCTGCCCAGTGTAATTCCATCATGTGCTGGACCAGTTTTTCTTTCTATTTTATTATTTTGGGCTTTTCTCCTTCTACGTCCCTTTCTCTGTTTCTTTTCTGTCTCCATCCTGATACCTTTGGGTTTCTTTTTCTCTCTCCTTTCTCCCCTTCCCATGCTTCCCTGATCCTGCTTTCTCTTTGTCTGCCCTCCCTCCACCTCTGACTTTTTGTATCTTCTTACATAAGGCCTTTCTTCCTTAACTACAGCACAATCAAGCTCCTCAGCAACTAGTTCAGTGCTTGACAGTACAGTCAGATTTCAGCAAATACTCATTAAAATAAACTGATTTTTTTTTCAAATCACTTCTGTTTTCCTAGGAGAAGCTGTCAATTCTTTTTATTCAATCAAGGTCTGCTTCTCCTAGAACATGGTTCCCTTCCATTCCATTTCCGTCCCCAGCCCCTTCCTTCTAATGAGATTCTGTCGTATTTGAAAGTGCCTAGAAGAGAAATTGGCGCACAGAAGGGGACTCAATAAATGTCCATTCCTGAGCTCCTCTGAAAGAAATTGCAGTATCCCTGGATAAAAAGAGCCAAGAACCTGGGCTTCCCCCTCCACCTCTCCTGCCTTTTCACCCTTCACATACTATTCACTACCAGGTATTTCTATTTACTTTTTAAATGGCTCTTGATATTTATATTCCATGTGGCCCCGTCACCTTTCTCCTCCCAGCCGTGATTTTCCGAGGCGATTGCAGCAGCCTCTTCGCTGATTTCTCTACATTGATTCTTGTAGGTCTTATCCTCATTCTCCAAACAGTAGCGGAGCAATCTCTCTGCAATGCAAATCTGATTTTGTATTCCCCCCACCACCCCACATTAAAGATGCTGCCAGGCCTGACACTTGCCTGTTCTTGCTTCTTCTCTGCCCTTTGCTCTACAGTGGGCTGTGACCCGTGTTCAGAACAAGTCACAGCTGTGCTCCCTCTACCATGGGTCTTTTGCACACACAGCTTCTCCTGCCTTGAATTTTCTCAACATTCTTCTGTACACCCCTCCCTTTCAATACTAGCAGGTTCCTTTAAACAAGAGCATTTGAACACTTAGTAGGATTAATGTGAGCCCAGATTCTTGCCTCTGTTTTTATTTCTGTTCTTAAATCAATTTCCATTAGGAGCCTGCCAGCAACAAGAGAGACTAAGGGAGATAGGCACCCGCGCATGCGTGTGCACACACACACACACACACACACACAAACACACAGTTTCCCTTGAAATAAAGCTCTGCACGGCAAAATGAATGCTATCGTCCCACATTCCAGAGCGCTGAAGGGCTTTATGACCACCAGTGAGTTTAGCCAGAATTTGAAAGCTCACAATCATATGAACACAATAGGATTTTTTTTTTCTCTGTGCCCCATGTCTTTAACTACTATGGGTGAGGTGGAATATTTGGTCTTCCAGGAACTGGCCTAGACTTGAATCAGAAAGTCATGTGTTTTCACATTTTATCCACTCATGCTGAAAAGAGAGGAAAACATCCTTTGAGTTGTGACACATCCTTAAAGGAACCACTCTCCACACCCCCACACTCACTCCAGCCTGATGATCAAGTAAAAACAAATAAAATCCCCAAACACCTTACATTCACTCTTGCCTTGAATTCAGTCTGTACGCACTAGGGGAGTGAGCAGCATGGCCTCCCCTGTGTTGTCCTGATCGCAGCACCTGGCCTTCTAAGGTCCTGTTTATCTGAGGCAGCAGGAAGCACAGATCGCCCTCCAGAGGTGATAACTGATGGATAAGTTGCTGGGAATCTGTGGCATGAAGTGTGAAAGCCATCTGGCTACAACTAGAATCTTAGAGGTTTGGATCTTTTTGAGTGTGATGAGGGATGGGCGAGGGGAGGGAAAATGCTCCTGTAAGCAAACACAGTGTGGAGCCAGAGCCAGTGGGTCCCAGATGGATGTTTAAATGATGTCTTGAGACAGTGTTGAGAGGGATGATGGTGAAAGGCCATGGAAGGCCTTGCCTTTTACTGGTGAGAGTAGGAATTGAGTGCCTCTTAAGTCCTTTATGCAGCAAAGTGTCCTGTTCTGGAGCAGGTCAGGCTCTGTGAGGTGGAATCTGGGCTCCACTGTGCCTTTGCTGAGCTGCTCAAGCCTGTAGGGCTGTGGTCTTTTCATCTGAAAAGAAGGAAGAAGGCTAGCTAGAAACCAGTTCCACCATGCGGCTTGAGACTTGATAAAGGGCACAGAGAGGAGTCCCCATCCAAGGGCACAGCATTCAAAGGGTTCTCATTAGCTCAGAAATCACCAGGCAGGGTCTCCCTTACTCCTGTCTATCCCATTCACTTGGTATGAGCCAGCCCCAGATACACCCAGGGCCTGTTTTCTTCTGTGGGACGGCAGTGCTGGAGGAGTCCCCATCCAAGGGCACAGCGTTCAAAGGGGTTCTCATTAGCTCAGAAATCACCAGGCAGGGTCTCCCTTCTTACTCCTATCTATCCCAGTGCTGGAGAGAGTTCAGCACTGTTGGAATCTAGTATGTAGAGGTCAGGGATGTTGCTCAACATTCTGTAGTGCACAGGGAAGCTCCCGGCAATCACGATCTGGCCCAAAATACCAATAGTCTCGTGACTGAGAAACTCAGATTCTAGGTGTTAAGGACTAAATTATGTCCCCACTCCCCATTCATATGTTGAAGTTGTAACTTCCAATGTGTTTGGAGATAGGGTCTTTAGAGAGGTAATTAAAGTTCAATGAGGTTATAAGGGTGGGGCTGTAATACAATAGCACTGGTGTCCTTATGAGAAGCAGAAGGATACCAGGAGTGCTCACACACAGAGAAGAGGACATGTGAGCACTCATAGAGAAGGTGGCCATCTGCAAGCCAAGGGGAGAGGCCTTGGGGGAAACCATACCTGCTGATACCTTGACCGTGGACTTCTAGCCTCCAAAACTCTGGGAAAATACGTTTTTGTTTAATTCAACCAGTGCTATAGTATTTCCACGGGAGCCCTGATAAACTCAGGCACTGGGCAATGAGTTTGGAGGCAACCTGGGAAAGAAGAAAGAACACACAGGATTGACTACGTGACCTTGGGCAGATTTCTTTACCCCTCTAACTCTTATTTCCTCATCTATAAATTGGGAGTAGTCATGCCCATCGCCTTGGGTTTTTATGAGAATTAAACAAGTTAACACACATAGAGGGCCTGACACAAGGCAGATGCCACTAACTTGCTATCACACTGGAAGCTCCATGCAGGTGGAGACCCGGTTCTTTAGCTTTGTACCCAGTACCCAGGGCACCTGGAAGGTCCCGGAGCACCATAGAAACATTTTTAAAGTGCATTGAATCAATCAATAACAGTTTGGGTGCTTATTCAACCCAAATAAATTCAAGTTTATTTGTGTAGCTTTTCCAAAACAGATATCACAGGTACAGCTGTGAACACTGTATTTGCAGACTGTATCCTCTAGCTTATACTATAGTGGAGGAAGAGACATGGTAATCAACTAAAGCACTATGTTAAAAATAGGATTTCATAAAGTTACAAATACTATGATGGAAATCAGCTGAGTGTTGTGAAGAGTTGCTGGTGGGAAGAACTACTTTACATAGCATTGTCAGAAAACTATCTGAGGAGGTGATTTTTGTTGATGTTTTTGTTTTATGGATGAATGTTCTTTACTGGAGATTTAAATTCCACCAGAGCTGTTGTTCTTGTGATTTTATAAAATGATGGATAACTCTTGGTACAACCTTCTCTTGATTTATCCAGTAGTACATTTGAGGATAACTCAATATATCTTTTCTTTTTTTGAGACGGAGTCTTCCTTTGTCACCCAGGCTGGAGTGCAGTGTCACGATCTGGGTGCTCTGCAACCTCCTCCTCCCCGGTTCAAGTGATTCTTGTGCCGCAGCCCCCCAAGAAGCTGGAATTATAGGCGCCCACCACCACACCCAGATACTTTTTGTATTTTTAGTAGAGACGGGGTTTCACTATGTTGGTCGGGTTCGTCTTGAACTCCTGACCTCACGTGATCCACCCACCTCAGCCTCCAAAAGTGCTGGGATTATAGGTGTGAGCCACTGTGCCTGGCTTAAAACTCAGTATATCTTAAAATGGTGCCTATAAAGAAGTTAGGTTTTAGTCTGGGAAAGTTATCAACAGAGTTTTCACCTACAGGAAGATTCAGTGGGACAGTCCAAAGTTGTGAAGAATGAGGAGGCATTCCTTGCTATGCAGGAATATTCAGGGCATTGCAAGATATTTAATATCTTTGCCCCTCCCACCCCCATAAATTCCAGTAGAACCTGCCAATCATTTTAATAAGGACCACTCCCACCTCTAATTGCCTGAAACACCATCTAAAGGCAAGCACAGCCTCCATTAAGAGCCATGGTTTTGAGGATGTCCAGTGACCTCCTTATTTTCTAGTCCAGTGGTCATTCTTGCCCATGACAGCCTCTGACACTGCTAACCCGCCTTCCTTGACTTCTTTGCATCTTTTGGCTTCCATGACACTGCATGCCTTGGGCTTTTCTTTTCCTCTTTGCCCAATCCCTGTCTGGTGACCTGATCTGGCTCCTTGTTCTTCACCTGCCCATCTGGTCTGATCTTGCTCCTTTCTTTTTTCTCTTTCATTTTCTTCTTTGATGAAAACTTCAAAACCACTTCTAGACATCTAATTCCTAAAGTGCTCTTTCTAAGCCATTTGCACACATATTTCCAACTGCCACCTGGACCTGCCCAAGTGCACTCAATCTAAACATGTCCAAAGTTAAACTGGTCTTCCTCTAAGCCTGTTTTTCCTTTGGTCGTACCTCTTGGTGATAATGACATCATCCACTCACTCAGCTAAACATGGCAGCCATCTTGACAGCTTTTTCTCACTCCCCACATCTGGTTGGTTGCTGTGCTCTGTCAGTTTGAAAGAAATAATGGGAACTGATTATTCAGGAGCAAATCATGCAAAGATGGAAGCAGTGCTGATAAAGATCAGTGCCTTGGAAGGGGCCACTCTGATCCTACCCTTTGATCTTTTATTTCATATTTAAAAATTCTTTGGACTAGCCTAATATTTTTTCAGACCCTTGGCATACCACCCTCAGCTAATTTGTTTGCCCGAATTAATTATCAGCAGGGGGTGACAGCCTCATTTTCACAGAAGCCCTCTCTTTTGGAAGGAGTGCCTTTTTATTCAAACAGTCCAATTGAGGCTGCTTGGCACTGAGTATAAAGGGTGCCTTGACATTTCCACGAAGACATTTAAATGTTACTGTCTCTGAAGAAACAGTTTTAGAATATGAAACCTTTATCTTTTTTTCCCCCAAGGAAGAAAAACATCACCGGCTTAATTATCTCTGTAAAATAACTTCCTCATTTGCTTTTCATATTGCCAGTATAAAAAGATAACGATACTGTTTTCAGAAATGGAAACAATTATAGATGATTTTGCAAAACTCGCTTTTTTGATTTTTGTCTATTTAAGTACCACCTCAATTCAGAGGTCAAAGATGCATGCAGGGTTATGGTTATATATTACTCTTCCATGCTGATTGTTAAAAGATCTTCTAGGAGAGCAAATGCAATTGAAAAGGTGCTGCTGGTGATTGTGCTCCACAATGACCTCAAAAAGGTTCTTATATTAGGAGAAGCAAAAGACACTTAACTCTTTACATATACATGGATATATATGTATATATTTTTACCTCTCTCTCCTTCTCTACATATATATATATATATGTATATATTTCATGTTGTATGTTTTTTACCACTCTATATATATTTCATGTTTTGTATTTTTTACCCACTACATGTGTAGTACGTAACATTGATAGATAGAGAGTGGTAAAATATACATATGTATGTAATAGTGGTTAAACTATATTTTAATAATATATATATATATATAGTGGTAAAAACACAGCATTTAATGTACCTTCTTAAATGTTTAAGTATATATTACAGTATTATTTACTATACAAATACTGTTTTACAGCAGATATCTAGAACTTATTCATCTCACATAATATCTTGAATAATTGAACAGCAGCTCTCCATTTTTCCCTTTCTCCAGACCCTGGCAACCGTCATCTTTCTACTTTCTGCTTCTGTGAATTTGACTACTTTAAAAATACACGATAGAAGTGGAACCATACAGTATTTGTCCTTCTGTAACTGGCTTATTTCTCTTTTTTTTGAGATGGAGTCTCGCTCTGTCACCCTGGCTAGAGTGCTGTGGCGCAATCTAGGTTCACTGTAGCATGTGGCAAGATTTTCTTCCTTTTTAAGTCTGAGTAATACTCCACTGTATTCGGTACCACCTTTGCTTGACCTGTCCATTCTTCTGTCAATAGACATCAAGTTGTTACTACTTGGCTGTTGCGAATAATGCTACATTAGACATGAGAGTGCCAATATCTCCTCACGATCCTGTGTTTGATTATTTTGGATGAGTACCCAGCAATGGAATTGCTGGATCATGTGGTGGTTCCATTTTCTATTTTGTGAGGAACCTCTACATTGTTTTCCATAGCAGCTGTATCATTTTACCTTCCTACCAACAGTGCACAAGGGTTCCAATTTTTTCAAATCTGCCCCAACACTTGTTATTTTCTGTTTTTGTTTGTTTTGTTGTTTTGTCATGGCCGTCCTAACAGGTGTGAAGTGATATCTTGTTATGATTTCAATTTGCATTTCCCTGATTATTAGCGATATTGATTAGTGAGGTTATTTTCATATATCTGCTGGCAATTTGTATTATTTTATACCATATATGACTACCAACTCAAAATGAACTAAAAACTTAATTGTAAGACCTGAAAGTATAAAACTTCTAGCAGAAAACATAGGGGAAAAAGTTTATAACATTGGTCTTAGGAATGCCTTCCTGGACATGACATCTGAGGTATAGGCAACAAAGGCACAAAGATACAAATGGTACTTCAAACGTAAAAGCTTCTGGATGGCCAGGCATGGTGGTTCATGCCTGTAATCCCAGCACTTTGGCCGAGGCTGGTGGATCACCTGAGGTCAGGAGTTCAAGACAAGCTTACCCAATATGGTGAAACCCTGTCTTTACTAAAAATACAAAAATTAGCTGGGTGTGGTGGCGGGCACTTGTAATCCCAGCTACTCAGGAGGCTGAGGCAGGAGAATCGCTTGAACCTGGGAGGTGGAGGTTGTGGTGAGCCGAGATCGTGCCATTGCACTCCAGCCTGGGCAACAAGAGCCAAAAACTCTGTCTCAAAAAAAAAAAAAAAAAAAGCTTCTGCACAATGAAGGAAACAATCAACAGATGAAAAGGCAACCTATGGAATGGAAGAAAATATTGGCAAATGATACATTTGATAAGGGGTTAATATTCAAAACTCTTGTTAAAAGAAATATCTTTCATTGAATCTAAATCAGGAATCAGCAGACTTGTTCTGTAAAGGGCTAGACAGTAAATGTTTAGGCTTTGTAGGCCGCATGGCCTCTGTTGCAACCACTCAGTCCCCTGTTGTAGTGTGAAAACAGCCATAGACAACATGTAAATGCATGGATGTGGCTGTGTGCCAATAAAACTTTATTTGCAAAAACAGGCTGGGATAGATTTGACCTGTGGGCCATAGTTTGCTGACCCCTGGTCTAGAACAGAGTTTCTCAACCTGACTGTATTGATATTTTTTCTGGATAGTCTTGTTGTGGCACACTGCCCTGGGCGCTGTAGGATGCTTAGCAGCACTCTTGACTCTACCTGCTAGATGCCAACAGTACCCCCTTCCCCCTACCTCCAGTTGTGACAACCAAAAATGTCTCCAAACATTTTCAAATGTCCTCTGGGGGACAAAATTGCTGCTAGTTGAGTACCTCCTATATACATAATGGAGATAATCTAATGAAGGTTAATGGAAATATTTCCTTAAAGTTATAAAAAGTAGAGTAACGTACTAGTTAGTTACTAGAAGAAGAATTGTAAAACCATAGGATATTTGTCTTAGGTAGGTCAAGGGCTCCTCAAAGGGACCATTATCACAACCTAAATTTGGAAAGCTGTTCAAAAACAACGGAAATGGCAATGTATTTGAAAAGTGCTCTGTTAATAATGCAAATATGAGCTTAACCTACTTTTATGATAGGCACAAGAAACAAAACAGTTCAACATATTAGCATGTTCTCATGGGACTTTCTGAGTTTGAGAGTTGGCTGTGTGTTGGAAAGGCTAGGAACAGCTAGTAGTTCTAATTCCTTCTTGGGTAAGGGCTTATTTTTTCTGCTTATCTGAATTCAGAATGAACATAGGCAGCGTGACTTTTGAAAGCACTCACATGTTTTTCATTGTTTGGACAGGGCTGGACAAAAATGGTCCAGTTTCACTGCAAATTGGCAGTAACACATGCTTTCAAAAGTTGAAACACAGCATAACCCTCATGAGTGAATCTCAAAGAATATTGTCTTCTTGTCCTTTAGAATAAGCACCTGTTTTGCAAATAGGAGGGTAAAATCCATCTTTATCAAGAAATTATGGGTTTATTTTTTCTTTACTCACATTATTGTTTCTTTAGTAATTTAAACATTTGGGTACAATTTAAAATGTTATAGTTGATGTAATCATATCTTTAAACAAGCAATAACAACCAAAAAACCTGCACGTTTCATCAAGAATTTCAGTTAAGCATTTTGCGCTAATTTGTTTCTTTTCTGACTTGAAAAGGAAATACAGATATATTTTCCTAGTGTGGTTCCCACACTTTTTGTTTTCTTTCTTTTTTTCCTTTTTGAGATGGAGTTTTGCTCTTGTTGCCTAGGCTGGAGTGTAGTGGTGCAATCTTGGCTCAATGCAACCTCTGCCTCTTGGGTTCAAGCAATTCTCCTGCCTCAGCCTCCTGAATATCTGGGATTACAGGTGCCTGCCACCATATCTGACTAATATTTTGTATTTTTAATAGAGACAGAGTTTCACCATGTTGGCCAGGCTGGTTTCGAACTCCTTACCTCAAGTGATCTACCCGCCTCAGCCTCCCAAAGTCCTAGGATAACAGGCATGAGCCATCGCGCCCAGCCAGGTTCTCATTCTTGAAGAGAGCTGTTTGCTCCTCCCCTCCTGTAAGTCCTGCTCACTCCCTATCTCTGATGGCCGCAGCAGACACACTCAGTGACTGGATCTCCCTAACACCAGCACCATTGAACACACTATGATGAGAATGTCAGTGGATGAATGGAATCACTTCTTTTATATTTGGTATCATGAAAAAGTGTGATAAGAACAGGCTCTTTCTTCATAGCCTTCCCCCAAATCCACCTTTCAACTTTACCCCAAGAGATCTGACTCCTGAAATCCCATCTGTTTGTGCCATACTTTCCAATGAATACCCCCAACTGCCTTCCTTGCAGGCTGGTCCGGGGTGGGTTGTAAACGGGATGCATTTGACAGCAGGCTTTTCTCTCTGTCCCTCAGGTTACCATGGCCTTTACTGTGAGGAGGAATATAACGAGTGCCTCTCCGCTCCCTGCCTGAACGCAGCCACCTGCAGGGACCTCGTTAATGGCTATGAGTGTGTGTGCCTGGCAGAATACAAAGGTGAGAGGCCGCCTGGCCTTCCCGTGCCAGAGTGGATCTAAATGACATCATGTATTTCTCAATGTAAATACATAAACCTCTAATTGGACCGTGAATTGTTCAGAATAAAAATCAAATGCTGAAGCTGGCATGATTAATGGGTCCACGGAGACCAATTTGCAAGTCTCTGGTTTCTTACTGATAGATTGAAAAACAACCCTCTCTCCTGTCCTGTTCTTTTTGGAACCTCACTCTCTTTTTTGTAGAATGTATAAAAAGCTGAAACAAAAAGTAATGTTAAGATGGGACTGTCAGACATAGGTCAGAGACCATGGCTGTGAAAAATGTGGAAGAGGAAGGATGCTGCCCTGTAAAGCTTCTTATGCAGAGATAGAATGCTGTGCTTCCTTGGGGAGGAGGCAGGAGGAGACTCATGTATTGGCCAGTAAATTAATGCTCATTAAAAACAGGTGACATTGACAGAGTGTTTCTGATGTGTGGACCCCGTTCTAACCCCTAATGTGCATAGCTCATTAAATCCCCCCCAATAACCCCGTGAGGTGGACAGTAATTCTCTCCCCCTATAATCCTGGTCAGCATGGTTCCCAAAGCACTTTCTTCCAGCCTCTCCATTGCCCCCTGCCACATTTTGTGGATGGCAGGGCTTCCTGGAGCCCAGATACCCTCAGACGGCACTGTACCAGGAAAGCCTGTTTATCAGCTGTGCACATGTTTCTCTAAGCCGTAACTTCAGGACTGGGTTTAGATTTTGTAATGCTTTTGTAGGTTCTATCTATAGCCATTTCACTTAACTGCTTGCTCCTATTGCTGCTTGTTTGATACCATCCGCCTGCCTGGAGACCTTGCATTGCCCTCACCGTTGCTTCTCTTTGGATGAACCTACCTTAATTTAGTAACCTTTTTGGCAAGTCTCATGCCTTGTAGGCTACACTGAAAAACTTGATTAAGTCCCAAAATAAAAGGGCTGAAGCCGGGCCAAGTCTTTACTTTAAGTTCCATAGATCTGATGCTTCTTTTGGAGTATGACGCTCATTTAGAACCAAACTCCATTAACATCTACCAGGACACAACAGCGGATGTGCTGGTTTCATTCACAGGCTTCTCAGTTCTGGGTCTATGAGAGCATTGAGAAGTAGGGAGTTGGTTCAGTTCTGGAAAGAAGTTAAAAAGGAGCAATGGGTCAGGAGACCTAGGTAGCTCATCGTAATCATACCACTGGTTTCCTGTTGAGCCAGGATAAATTCTTTAAACTGACCAGTCTTCATTTTCTCTGTATAAACTAGGAACAATGATGCTTCCAGATATTTTGAGATTCTTTCAATGACAGAATCAGTAGTGGTGAATGTACTTTAAAAAATTATGAATGCCAAAATTCTTTAGTTTTTAATAGATGTTTATAAAGCAGATTTCCTCTTCATACATGAAAATGTAAATAATCACATGTATTCTGGATATGCCCCTTACTTTTCTGTCTTGGAGGCTTTGCTCCTGCTATCCATGCTAGGAAATAAAAAATATCGTTTCATATGATGACGCACTGGTGTCTTTGCAAATTCATCAACGTGATCCTGGCTTTTTCCCATTTTTCTTCCATTATTCTCAGTGGGTATTCCAAAATTTTGTTCTGTTCCCCAAGTCCCATATTGAACTACTCACTCCTAGAATATAAGTCACTTCATCCCCATTATCATGGGACAAAAGGGAGTTATCATTTTTAAACATCTTCAGATTTATCTAATTTTCCATACCCTACCGCAGTGGTTCTCAAAGATGACTGTGTGTAGAAATCTGCTGATGGGCTTGCTAAAACATAGATTTCTGGGCCCTACCCTTACATTTCTAATTCGTTAGGTCTGGGTGGGGCCCAAGAATATGATTTTCTGTTAAGTTCTTGGTGATGCCAATGTTCTGCTCTGTGGACTGCCCTTTAAGAACTCTTGCCCAACAAATGTATCTTCAATCACAACCACTAACACTTTATTCTCTTCCGTGTTAGCTGATCATGTGTTCCTTATCCTGCTCAAGTTGTACCCTTTCCCATATACTCTTCATTCTCCCCCTTCTATCTTTCTGAGACCCTTCTCTAGCAATTACCTTTCTCTCTACATATCTTCAACCTCCTTCTTTCTCCTTGCTCCCTTCCATTTTTATAAACATTTTCATGGATTTCTTACTCTGAACAGATGAAGATTCTAGGAAGATGGCGACTCACATTGACATTCAATATCCCTGATCCCTCCTGACTCTCTGCTGGGGATGACTCAGTAAGGTAGATGACCCTGAGGATTTGGGGATTTCAAGAAAAGGGTATGGTTGCTGGGAGCCTTTGCTTACAACAAGAATAGGGGATGAGAGCTCCAGAGAGAACTGATGACTCAATGAACAGCTGAGTTCAAAGAACCCGTCAGTTCATAGGAGGTGTATGCTGCAATTGTGCTGCATCTGACCCTAGGAGGCAGAAGGGTGTCCTGATCTCATGGGTACGGTCTGCCCTTTAAGGAAATTGCAAAGTAAGCTAAGCTGCCCCCACCCCTTTTTCTGTGGCCCTGAGAGAGCCAAACTGGAAGGCCTCTCTCTGCCTCATGCCTTACTTTAAGGGTCCCATTGGCTGCCCATCCAGCACTGAAGGGGGATATCCTATGTTGTCTGTCTCTGCCAAGGTTTCTAGCCTGGCTAGTACAGGGAGCCCACACCAGCAACTCAGAAAGGGAGAAAAGTTCTGGGAAATAAAAACAAAATTGCAACAACAGCTCTAAACACTCAAGAAAGGAAGTGAAAAAGTAATGTATACCACTCAAAACTGAATTTGGATCTGAGAAAGAAAAGGAGGAACTAGTGCATGATAGATATCAAAATATGAGGAAGTGGAAACCACAAGTGAAAAGATAGGAAATGTGGAGAAGATTCAAGACATCTGCTTCTGTCTGAGCGATGAGTGCTCCAGAAGAAGGAGCACATGGAAACAGAAGTAGAATTCACTAACTCCTAGAAGGAGGCGTCTGTGAGGTGAAGAAAGTCTTATTTTCAAATAGAATGGGCTCACAGGGCAGTAGTGGGATTAATGAAGGAGATGATACACAATTTGAGATTTCCTGGTAAAATTTCTAACTGCAAGGTTAAAGAGAAATTTTTACAAGATTCTTCAAAGGGATCACAGGTTACATACAAAAGAAAGAGAGTCAAAACAGCATTGTACTGCTCCTCCCTATCATGAAGGTAAAGAATAGCATAGCAGCATTTCAGATGTTTAAGTGAAAAGGACTAGGAGTTAAAGGGTTGTTTATATTTGAGGGCAAAAGAAAGACATTGCCATACATTCAAGGATACAGAAAATGTAGCACCCTATACCCTAAGATAAGTATTTTAATAAGCATTCCTGCCAAATAGGAACTCAATCAAAACAAAGATATCCAGATAGGGGAAGATGGAGAATGGAAGAAGAGATTTATGCCTTTAAATGCAGGTATAAATCTAAATAGATGGTATTAATGTGATTGTGAATGGTAATTTAATAGTGAAGGAAAGTCTCTTGAAAAAGGTAGATCTGCCTTCTGTATCAGCTATCTACTGCTGCGTAACAAGTTACTACCCAGTACTGGCTTAAAACAACATGCTTTTATTAACCAACAGTCTCCTAGGTCCAGGTGTGGCTTAGTCAATTCTTAGCTCAGGGGCTCAAAAGGCTGAAAGCAAGGCATTGACTGACTGAACTCTCATCTGAGGCTTGAATAGTGAGAGATCAGCTTCCAAGTCCCCTTAGGTTATTAGCAGAACTTGTATCCTGTGGCTGTAGGATTCGTGACCACTTGCTCTTTGAAAGCCAGCAGCTCTGACAGAGCCCCTGCTGCTTCCAGTCTTGAACTTCAGGGAAGGCCTGGGTCCTCTTAAAGATCTCACCTGGTTAGGCCAGGCCCACCTGGGAGGAACTCAAAGTCAACTGATTAGGGACCTTAATTGCATCTTGAGAACCTCTTAACTGCCATTTGTTCTTGGATGGAAGCTCACACTCAAGGGGAGGGAATTACACAAAGGTGTGACTCACTAGGGGTCACCCTGGGCTATATCCACCACTCTTGCTCTTAAAAAAAATTTCAACAAGCAAAGTGGTTTCATATTATTTAACCCAAAGCCATGTGTTGTAAGGGTTGAGGATAGGAAAGACTGAAAGGCATACAAATGTGTTAAAGATTTCACTCCAGGCTCATGCCTGTAATCCCAACACTTTGGGAAGCTGAGGCAGGTGGATTACCTGAGGTTAGGAGTTCAAGACCAGATGGTGAAACCCCATCTCTACTAAAAATACAAAATTAGCTAAGCATGGTGGCGGATGCCTGTAATCCCAGCTACTCAGGAGGCTGAGGCAGGAGAATCGCTTGAACCCGGGAGGTGGAGGTTGCAGTGAGCTGAGATTGCACCACTGCACTCCAGACTAGGTGACAGATCCAATGGTCAGGTAAAGTGTTTATTTAATGTTGCTATATTTATAAAGACATTTAGGTTTAGGTTTAAATAAGACTGCTGAAAACAGGGAGGTAAACTCTGGCAATGCAGCAGTAAATGGTAGAACTTGTAAACTGAAAGTGGTGGGGACATGGGGAGGGTAGATAGAGGGAATTAAAGGAGAGACAGGAGGAGCTAAATCATGCTCTTCTGCCCAGAGGAAGAGTGAGGGGATGTGAGAGGCCACATGATCCTGTGATTTTCTCTCCTTGGGGGGATGGACATTCTCCACTTTTGAAAATATTTTTGCCAATATATATTTACATATAGTATGTCTGCATAAATTCAAGAAACTGCAGATGGATGGGTATCAATTCCTAACTAGTACTTATCTGGAGTTAGAACTTGGATAGGTAGTATTTGCGGGATAAAGTTAAGCTTTAACTTTTTACTTTACATATATACTTTTTAAGGGATAAGTTTTACTGCTTTACATTAATATTTTTTTAAAAAACTATATAGTTTTTATATTTTAGGAAGAGATATATAATACTATAACTATATAACTATATATATATATATATATATATATATCTCCCCTCCTAAAAAGAATGAGTACAATAGTCAGCCAAGTATATAGCTAAGAACATTTTTAAAAAGGAAAACAATGAGTGGGAACTTCTGCCAGATGTTAAAACCCATTATAATGCTACAATTATTGTTACATTCTGTGTGACCTGTGCAGAATGGACAGATAACCAAAACTGAAGATGGCCCAGAAACCATTGTCTGTAATAATCATGTGTGACTCTTAAGGAGGAATTGCTAGGAATGAGAAGGAAATTCTTTTTAAATAAGTGCTGCTAGAAAAACTGGGCTGCTAAAGAAAAAAAATGTTCTAACACTTCTAAGTAAATTCCACATAAATAATTATTTTAAAAACCTCTTCTTTGACTTTTTGTGTCCTCCTCTGCTTACTTAAAGCCCCTTTCTTCCCTTTTGCTTTTTCAACCATGGCTCTTGGCTCTTGCCCACATCATTCCACTAAAAGAGGTTTCAGGAAAATTCATGGTGAGTCTAGGAAGCCTCCACTTCCACTTCTGACTCAGCCAGCGTTCCTGTCCCTTTGCCCCACTGAGTCCTGGGGTCCCTCCTGAACGTCTCTTTGCTGTGTCTTCTGCAACTTCATTTCTGACTCAGTTCTCCTTTCTACCCTCACCGAAGCTTGGTCTCCCGGACACTGTGAATGACGTGGGTCTCCAGGCCCCTTTCTCTCTCCCTCTTCTTTGCTCTCATTCACTCCTATGGCTGTATCCACTGTCTAAAATGTTGATCCCCAAACAGATGTGATTTCTTCCTTCATTAACTCTCTCAGTATTTTCTTTATATTTGCCACGACAATTATGTTTAGCCTTGTATTAAATTCTTTTTGGTTTCAGATTTTCTTCTTCCCTACACTAAATCATAGGCTCTGGAAAGACAGTGACTACATAGGTTCTTTTTCTTTCTAAATTCTCTACAGCTCTTAATATGGTGACTTGCACAGAACAAATGCTCAATGGCTACCTTTACTTGAATTAAAACTATTTTTTAACACATGAATGAAGTAAAAGAAACCAACTTAAACATTTTCATGGAATGTAAGTTGCCACTGTAGATCATGGAATTGTTAAAAAGCAAAATTCATGGAGGGACTCTGTAACCCCTCTTCAGACATACCAAAATACTGTGTCCTTCACAACTAGTTCAAGGCTGGTTTCTGATGTAACTTATAAGACTTTGCTTAGTGTTCATACCTCATATTGTCAAAAAGTCAAGGAACAGCCCTATAGTGATTGATTTTTATTTCTAGAAGATCCAATGAAATGATCAACAACATATGTATTTGAAATTTTTGGTGACAAAATTTAGAAAAAAAACTTTGATTTTTAATTATGAAAATAACAATAATAAATAGAAGAAAAGAGAAAATTCATAATTACTCATGGTTTTACAATATAACATGAGCCATACTAATCTGTGTTGCTTCCATTCTGTTTTTAGTATTTGTGTTTTTAGTGTTAAATGATTGAGTATGCCTACAATTTTATATTGTTCTGTTCACTCATAATAGGATATTATGTTTGATTTATATATTGCTAGGAAGCCTTACTAGTTTCATTTTAAATGGCTTTATAATGTTCCCATGAGGAAATACTTATTCATTGCCTTGTTATTGCATCTGATGTGGGGCTATTATAACTATTTCTGGAATTAATATCCTTATTTATATTGCTTTCATACTTTCTGGATTTCTTTCCAGGGATAGAGTCTCAGAAATGAGATCACTGGATTATAGATTTAACTACATTGTACGTACTTTATTATTGTTATTTTTTTTGAGACAGAGTCTTGCTCCATCACCCAGGCTGGAGTGCAGTGGTACAATCTTGGCTCACTGCAACCTCCGCCTCCTGAGTTCAAGCAATTCTCCTGCCTCAGCCTCCCAAGTAGCTGGGATTACAGGTACCTGCCACCACGCATGGCTAATTTTTGTATTTTTAGTAGAGACAGGGTTTCACTATGCTGTCCAGGCTGGTCTTGAATTCCTGAACTCAAGTGATCTGCCTCCCGGGGCCTCCCAAAGTGCTGAGATTACAGGCGTGAGCCACCCCACCCAGCCTGTACGTGCTTATTTATTTTTAAAGGCTACAGACATTTTAATGGAAAAGATAAGAACTCCTTAGTTGTTGGATAAAATTATTTCCTTTGCTAGATTCTGCTTAGCCAGGGAACAAGAATTTCTGGTTATTTTGTGCACCTAGCCCTTACAAGTACTATGATAAATACAAAAAGGCTGAATCAGAGTGTCTTCCTTCTTCAGCCTATCATTTAACCAGACAGGCAGACTGCATGGCACACACAGGAATAATGAGGCTAAGGTTGAGTTGTAGAGTGTAATTTCTGAAATGGTTTAAAAAATGTTGAGATCTGTAAAGGTTGAAATACTGGAAAAAGTTATCATAGAGGAAGTAAGTTTGGATGAAATGAGACCATGTCTTAAAGTAAATATTAAGTGTAAGAACACTTCTTTACTGGATTAGTTTCTGGAGATAAAATAATGATTTTCATTTTCAACTATTAATTGTAACGAAATTTGTTCCAGCGGCAAAGACAGAATTGGTGTACTGCTCTTTGAATTCTTGCTTATTTCGATTCTAAAATTAACTTCTGTAAAGAACCCTGTTGGAATCAAACTCTTTTTAGAAACATTTCTTCTCCATCCCTTAATATGAAAAGCACGAATTTTTATTAGTTTTGACTGAATTACAGTTTATTTTTGCTTGAGACTAAACATCAGTTTTGTAAGAGTGCGTGCCGCGTCCTCTGCCAATGGGTGATGCATGTGTGCATGTGTCATTCCACAGACTTAGATTGAAGTGTGGACCTGGTTTTCCCTGACAAAATAGGGTTTTTTTGAGGCAGCTTTGGAATTTGGAATCTCTCCTCTGGCAACCTCACCTGTGTGTCAGCCAAAGTACACTGGCTGTCGCCCCTCTTGAAAGGACAGGATTCTGGTGTTAGAGCCATAATTTCTTCCACTCATGATGATACGGCCTCTGCTCTACAGGAATTCAGAGATTTGTGGGAGAATCAGACAGGAGAGCAGATAAGTTATGATTTGGCACAGGGAAGTCTGTGACCATGACAGTCTGGGCATACTCTCTAGGCACGGTGACAGAAGAATATGGTCTCGAGAAAATCAAGGTTCAGCTTTGCAGAGGGAGGGCATTTGGAATGGGAACTGAAAGATGAGTTAAATACGTGAAGATCAGGTTGGGGGAAGGGTGTGAAAGAAGGTGACTCCTCAGAGGAAACAGGATGCCCAAGACTGGATATTTTCTGGGAATAGGGGTGGTGAGGAGGGCAGGACGAAGGGGCCCAGGGGCCTGCAGAAGAGGAGGGTTTGAATGGAGACACCTTGGCACATCAGTAGTGTCCACGATTGTCTATACTCCGTATTTAAAGTTTTTAGCTCAGAGATGTTCAGCTCTAATGACAAGCTGAGCAATATGACAAATATATTTTATACAGGGATTAGCAAGGCTTACAGTATAGAAATGTGAGTCACCAAAATGCTCTCCAGGGACTTTTAACACCATCTTGCTTCTCAGTAATCAAGTTTCTGTGAAGATTAGCTTTTGTCCAGTCTTGCTGCCAGAAACATCTCAATAGATGCTCAAGGGACCGAATGTCTTGCCATTTGAAAAAGAGAATTAACCAGAGAAAAAATTATAGTCTCCCCACCCTCCAAAAAAGAGCCCTCCATTCAAACAAAAACCCAAACACCCAAAAGATTGACGTTGCTTATTATCTTGGGTGTTTTCATTAAGTCTGTTTTGTTGAAGACTTTAAATAAAAAATAAGACACTTAAAATACTTGGCCTAGAATTTGCTTTTCAGTCTTGTTTTTAAAATGTGGTAGTTTGTGTGCTAATATGTTAGTGATGTTAATGTATTACTAGAGACCCAGTGGTGATCATTTGATTTCCTTGACTTCAAGTCTAATGGAAATGTTTTCTAGGCTTCAGGCACCTCTGAACTTTGGTAATGGCTGTATTTCCCATTCAACCAAAAGTCTTTTTTTGTCGCTTGGCTCCCATTGATCAGCCCAATGGGAACTTGTAAACATGTGAGTCTTTGTGTTGTGATAAACATTTTGAAGGAGAAAAGGCTCTTCTCCTTTTTATTCTTTTGACTGAGCCCAGGCTACTTGTGAATCAGTAGGAAAGCAAAAATAGAGACTCCGGGGAGAAGAGGCCGTACACACCCAGATGAAGAAGAATGACGAGACTGATGCTAATCTTAGCATTATTTTGATCTTTTGTATTACCATACATCCTGGGTTAGGGATGAAGAAAGTCAAGGAGGCTCATTCAAGTCCCTAGAGACAGAGGAAAATAAGACATGTCTGTGGGAGGCTGTATCCCATCAGGCATGAAGCAGTGGGATCACAGCGGTGGTCTCAGAAAGGAGAGAAAGGCAAAGATTTGAAAGACGCTTCAGAAAAATACCTGGCAGAATATTGTTGATGGCTTGGCTAGGAGGGGCAAAGGATAAAAAAGAATTAAAGGTCATTGATTCTACAATTTGAGCTTTACCTGGCTCAATTACAGGTCATTTATTCTGAAATTTGAGCTTTATCTGGCTCAAATAAGTCATTAGTGTGAATATAGATAGAAGTTCCATTTCTGTTTTCTCTGACTTCCTTTCCTGCTTCCTGAGCCCTACTTCTTAAGGCGTTGAGAAAGAAATAAGAGAAAAGCCCAGCAAGGATGATTTCAGAGCCTAAAGGATGAGTCATTGGGTGTGGCGGTCCTTTGCACAACATGAGCTAAGTAATGAAGTGCAGAGAAAATTAAGTAAATACCATTCAGTTACTATTTGCTTTATGCATATTTTTCTTGAGGCTGTTGGGAAGTGTGGGCATATCATTATGTGCATTCTTAGGCAAGATAGAATGCAATTTATTTTTCTCTCCAAAGGGTGGGGGATAGGGGTAGGGAGGGAGGGAGAAGGGAGAGGACGAGAAGGAGGCGAGAGAGATGCCAATCTATTCACCCATCTTGGCATCCAGTGTAACACCAGCAGATATCCTCTCTTTCAAATAGCATTACATTTTTAGTTTTTAATAAAATTATAAAAGAGCATATGTTTGTAAAAAAAGGTACTAATAATGTAGAAATACACAGATGTGAAAATCAAAGTAATCAAGTCTCCAGAAAGTTATCCAGTCCCACTTCAGGCATTTTCATACATACATGCACTCACAGTCTTTAAAAAAAAAACATAAATGAGAAACTTTATGTTTTTACTCTGCAGATTTTTTAAAAAAATGCCTCTTCTTTGTTAAATGAGTGCTGAGCTCTATAGTTTTGTATACTTCCACAGTCAGTTCGAGTTCCCTCTTAATAGTCTACTTTAGCAAACACAGACTCTGGGATGGGATTAGGGGCAGGTTCAAATCCCAGCTTTTTTTTGCCACCAGCCTTGTCCTCTTGGACTCTTTCCTCAGTTTCCTCATCTGTAAAATGGGAAAGTAAGGATAGTGTTGTTGTGAGAAATAAATTAGACAAAGCATGGAGTGATGTCTCTGAGAATTAAGTCTAAGTATCACTCAGCTTCCCCTCTCCCCTGTACTTCCTTAAAGTAGAACTGAGACTCACTTAAATATCTGATTCCAAATCTTCACTTTCAGGTTGCTGATATTATATTTTATCAAGGCTACCTAGATATTTTCTGTTTCTTTTGGAGACTTAGAAAGCATTTACTATTGATTGTCTTTCAGGCTTTTAACTTTCTGTTACCCAGGCTTTGGGTCACGTAGGCAGAGAAAGTACAGATAAAAGACTATGGTGGGACCTATGGACAGTGATCAAATGTGTTACTTTCTCATAAGGCATGTTTTTACAACAATCTAAAGTCATGAGTGGGCCTGTGTGTATACACTCACCCACACACACTCACTTTGGGAATCTCCCTTGCGCTGTTCCAGACTGCTCCGTCTTTGCTTTCAGAGGCCATGGGAGCTAGACAGTCCTGGATGAGTCATCCTGTTTTGCTTGTTTCTCCGCAGGAACACACTGTGAGTTGTACAAGGATCCCTGCGCTAACATCAGCTGTCTGAATGGAGCCACCTGTGACAGCGACGGCTTGAATGGCACGTGCATCTGTGCACCCGGGTTTACAGGCAAGTGATTTCATGGACTGAGTGTTCAAGTTTACCACAAAGTCCCTGATATTGCAGATGTTAAAACACACACCACACACACACACACACACACACACACACACATCCATCATGAATAAAATATTGCAAAACATCAACACCATTACAAAATGTAAGGAGTCATGGCTTGGATGAAGATTTATTTTAAAACAGCCCATTGTGTGTTGACGTTAAATGGAGCTTTTCCGAGATGGTCGTTTGGCACCTAGACTTACAAAGGCTGTCATTGCTGTATGCTTCTTAGGCTAGGACCATGAAACATGAGAAGTGAGCCATTACATGAACACTTGAAAAAGGTGAAGGGTTAATGAAAGTCAGAAGATGAAAAGAAGGAAGGGGTGTGTCTTCTGTAGAAGCTGCTTTCAGCTGCCATATTTCTTTTTTTTGCAAGATATAAAAGTGTCAGGGGAGAGTGGGACAGGAGGCGAGATTGTGGGAGTAGGACTGGCTTCTCCAGAAACCTTGTTGGCCACTGAACACTGAGCAGGAGAAGCCACTTCCAGATTGGGGGTTCCAGCATAACTTGGGGTCCTTCTTCAAAGTCACCTCCTTATGAGCTTCAGGGATTTTCTGAATCTCCAAAAACAGATGTGAAATGTGGTATGTATGTATATGTGCTGAGGGTAGCCTCTCAAATTTTCATCAGATTCTCAAAAGAAAATGTTCCATCCCCTGCTTTTCCAACAGAACCCAGGGATCTTGAAATGTAGAGAGTAAGACAAAGTCTATGTTTTTAGAATTTTCCTCAACCAACAGAAGCTTAAGGGTCACTCTGGATTGCAAATTGGAAGAGGATGACATATCAGGTGCTCACAGAGGAAGGTGGGCTCTGAAGCCAAAAAAAAAAAATGATGTGTTATGATTGGCTGAAGAGCACCTTGCTGTGTTCACCTCTTCCCCGCTAAGCCACTGTGGCCACCTCCCAAGCCCTGGAGAATTTCACAAAGCCTGGGTTCCTCAGCCATCCCAGGGAGCCTCATTTGTGCTCCTGGCAAAGGTGACAAAAGCCAAGGTGTAGGAAAAGCAACTTCTGATTTTCCTTCTGTTTATCTGTGTCACAGCCTGTGTTTTCCTTTTGGCTTTTCTTGGGACTGAGAAGAGGGCTTACTCCAAAAATGATTCACAGATGGCTTTGTTTTGCTTATAAACACACACAGATATATATATACTCACCAGTGGAAGCAAAAATAATATTAGGGAAGCATCCTGGGTTTTTTTTCCAGATATTCTTATCCTATGAGTAATAAAAAGCATAGAAGAAAAATTAGAAAATTTAGGACTATGGAAAAACAATCCTACCACTGAAAACTATTCTGCTAGGAGATAACTATTATTAAGATTTTGATACATTCTGATATCCAGAGATTTTCCTAAAGGTCTGTGTGTGTGTAATATATGGTGTATAGTGTATGAGCATGTATATTTGAATATAAGAATCATACTCCTCATACTATTTTATAATTTACTTTTTACTTAAAAACATAGGTATATCATAAACGTGTTTTTACATCAAGAATGGCTTCTGTTTTATCATTTTTACTGGCTGCCCTATAGTCCATTATGTGAAATACTGTGCTTTTCTAAAAGTTCCATCCACAATTCAACTTTTGGGCAGTTGAGAACTTTTCCCCATTATAAACAACATTACAAGGAATCTTCTTATATATACATCTTTGTGTACTTACTTATCTTATTTTTAGTACAATTTTACAGAAATAGAATCCCAGGGTCCAGGAGAATACACACTTATTTCGAGATTACTCTCCAAGAGGAGAAAAAAAACAAACATTGTACCAATATTTACTCCTACCAAAAGTGCACAGGAGCATTTATTTCCTTGTCTTGACACACATACTGAGAATTGTTATTCTAATGGTCAAAAATACCATTTTAGTGTTGTTTAAATTTGTAGATCTTTGACTTATAGTAAGATTGAACACTTCTTAAATATGTTTTTGGTTAATTATGTTTCTTCCTTTATGAACTCTCTATTCGTATTCTTTGTCTGATTTTCTACCAGAACATTCATGCTAATCTTTACTCTTCTTGATATGAAATAGCCCTTTATTTTAAGTATATAACATTTTATCTGACGTAAGTTACACATATTTTTCCACTGTCATTTGCCTTTGAAATGTGGACAAAGTATCTAGTTTTCCATATATTACATTTTGTTTTATATAATTAAATATTAAGGTTTTGATTTCTTTTCTTGTTTCATGCTAGAAAGATTCTATATATCAAGATTTTAGAAATACTTTCCTCTGTTATTCTAATCGTGTATGAATTAATTTACACATTTAAGTCTCTAATGCATTTGAAATTTACTTCAGTATTTTATGAGAAAACGTCATGTTTTCTCAGAATATTTAGCAAATCTCCAACTATCTACTCTGCATATACTCTTGACTATCTCAAAGACACCCCAAACTCAGCTCTTCTTCTCCTTTCCTTCTTTAAATATCTGCTAGCTCATCAAATGGTATTACTATCACTCTTAGTCGTTCTGGCCAGAAACTGGGTAACCATTTTGATACCCTCTGATATGGTTAGGCTTTATGTCCCCACCCAAGTCTCATCTTGAATTATAATCCCCATAATCCCCACTCAAGGGAGAGACCAGGTGGGAGTAATTGGATCACAGGGGCAGTTTCCTTCATGCTGTCTTCATGACAGTGAGTGAGTTCTCATGAGATCTATGGTTTCATAGAGTACCTGGCATTTCTCTCTCCTGCCGCCCTGTGAAGAAGTGCCTTCTACCATGATTGTAAGTTTTCTAAGGCCTCCCCAGCCATGTAGAACTGTGAGTCCATTAAACCTCTTCCCTTTCTAAATTACCCAGTCTTGGGTAGTATCTTCATAGCAGTGTGAGAACAGAGAACAAACTAATACACCTTCCTGTTTTTCCCTTTTACCTCCATCGAACTGCTAAGGACTCCTAGAAACCTCTTATATCTTTCCATTTCTTTGCAGAGTCAGCACCATGCTGCCTTTACCTTCCACCTGCACCAGTGCAAGCCCTCCTATGTGGTCTCCTCACACCTATTTCCCTTGACTCCTAATCCATTTTTCATACTGCAGAGACCTTATACATGATCATCTAGTCTTATCACTGTTTACCTAAAATCACCTATTGGCATTTTATTGTCCTTAAGAAAAAGATGAAAGTCCTTAACATAATCTTTTTTTTTTTTTTTTTTGAGATGGAGTCTTACCCTGTCACCCAGGCTGGAGTGCAGTGGCAAGATCTCAGCTCACTGCAACCTCCGCCTCCAGGGTTCAAGTGATTCTCCTGCCTCAGCCTCCCAAGCAGCTGGGATTACAGGCACCTGCCATCATGCCCAGCTAATTTTTGTATTTTTGTAGAGACAGAGTTTCACCATGTTGGCCAGGATGGTCTTGAACTCCTGAACTCAGGTGATCCACCCACCTTGGCCTCCCAAAGTGCTGGGATTATAGGCATGAGCCACCGTGCCTGGCTCCTTAACATAATCTTTAAGACCTGAGTGGTCTGGCCCCATCCAGCCTTTGTAGCCTTGTCCTGGGCCCCCTGCCTGCTGTACACCTGAACATACCATGTCAGGCTCTTCTCATTTGGGTCCCTTCCCTCCATCTCTTGCCTCTCAGCCCCTCTCTGCTCATCTCCTTACTCCTACCCCCACCACACCCATATATACCCCAGCAGCAAGCTTACCACAAGGCATTTTTTCATGGGACTCACCCAGATCTCAGGGGGCAGTGGGACTCACTGAAGTAGGTTCAAACATCACTCTAACTGGTTTTTGAAAACAAGTTGTCTATTCTATTCAGCCCAGGTAGGTTTTCAGCCTACAGAGGACCATAGAATAGTTCCTAAAGTCATTTGTGGGGTTGTGCTGTTAATGTGTTTAACAGAAAACTGGTCCCAGGAGGTGCTCCATGGAAAAAGGTTTTCTGTGGCCAAACAAATGTGGGACACAATACATGCCACGTGAAGATTCATAGAGGATGTCTGTGTGCTGAAGGTTCTCAGAGGGCTTACGGTAAAGAATCACGTTTGTTTTTATCTTTCAAATCTATTTGATCATAAAACCTTTTTCTTTTTCTTAAAGGGAACCTATTGTATCCTGAGAACTAGTGTTCCACAGGAGAGGCTGATAAAATATTAACTGCTTCTATACAAAGAGTATGGTGCTTCTGCTCTTGAGGTTGAGCTACCTTAGAATAAAATACTCTTTCATTGTACCTGAGGTTTAGCAGAAGTTACACTTAGCCAGCTACTGAGTGTTCATAAACTCTCTGTTTGACTGAGTGAGTGAATTGGGCAAATCATTGCTATGTCATTAGATACGCAGTCCTATATCATATTTACCATATTAGACTGGCTTTCTTAGGCCTTGAGGTAAAGTCTAGGGTGTGGTACGGGGGGGACTCTGTCCTCTCTTGCTGAACTTAGGCTTCTGGTTGAAAATACTCTTCCTCCAGTCATCTTAATGGAGAGCCTCCCTGCTCTTCAAGCATTGCATTCCTGCTACATAGTTTTTTCCATAACGCTCACCATCCTGGCCTAGGTCCTGTCTACCCTTTAGTTGCTGTCCTACTTTGTGCCCACTCTTGTCTCCAAAGCTTTGCAATTCTGCCCCCTTGGAATTATCTGGTTGAGGACCAGTGGATGGAAGGAAAGGATGCTCTGATGTAACATGAATTCTCCAGAACCTGCTTTATTTTTTTACCTGAAATTATAGACTGGACATGAGGTTACTGTACTTCAGCAGGGAAGCCAAAGATTCTTCCAAGCCCATTGACATTGTCATTTGGACAGCTGGGACACAAGTACACAAGTGACCCATTCCTTTCTCACGAGAGCCGGAAATCCTTGTGCATTATTAAAGGTGGAAATGTTGCTACTGTATCTCTTTCTCTCTCTGTTATTTTTTTTTTTTTTGAGAAGGAGTCTTGCTCTATTGCCAGGCTGGAGTGCAGTGGAGCCATCTCGGCTCACCACAACCTCCGACTCCCTGGTTCAAGCAATTCTCCTGCCTCAGCCTCCCAAGTAGCTGGGATTACAGGCATGTGCCACTATGCTCAGCTACGTTTTGTACTTTTAGTAGAGAGGAGGTTTCACCATGTTGGCCAGGACGGCCTCAATCTCCTGACCTCATGATCTGCCCACCTTGGCCTTCCGAAGTGCTGGGATTACAGGTGTGAGCCACCGTGCTGGGCCCTCTCTCTGTCTTTTAACTCAACTATTTTTTGACATTTGTCTTTCAGTTCACAATAAGATATTACAATTCCCAGTTCATTTTTATGTAAAATACAATCAGTGCTTTAATTTCTTTGACATTTTCATTTGAATTTCTTTGGTGCTGAGCATCTTTCATGTGGTTATTTGCTCTTCATGTATCTTTACTTGTGAATTGTCTTTTCAAATAATTTGCCTATTTAAAAAAATTTTGGTTGTTTGCCATACTATTGATTTTGAAGAGTTCTTTGTATATTCTGGATACAGTTTCTTCGTCAGATACACATTTTGCTCATCCATGAACTTTTTAATGGTATCTTTTTGGAGTAAAGTTTTCAATTTTGGGAGTCTAATTTATCATTTTTTTTTCTATTATGGTTTGTGCTTTTCTGGTATTGTAAGAAATCTTTACTTCAAGATGATGAAATTTTATCCAATGTTTTCTTCTAAAATGTTTTAAAAATAGGTTTGCTTTTAAGTTTAGGTATAGAGTCTGTTTTGAGTTAATTTTTGTGTATGGTGTGACTTAAGCATGGAAAATATTTTTCACATGTAAATATCCAGTTAGTCTAGCATCTTATTGAAAAGACAGTCTTTCCCCCGTTGGATTTCATTGCCACGTTTGTTAGAAAACAATTGATTATATAAGGGTCTATTTTTCTCTGGCTAGTTTTTCAAAATTTTAATTTTGAGATTATTGAAGCTTTCCCTGCAGTTACAAGTAATAATGGAGAGAGATCCAGTGTAACCTTCATCCAGTTTCCTCCAATGATAGCATATTGTAAAACTGCAGTACAATTTCATAACCAGGATACTGGTTATGAAATGATACTGGTGGAGATATAGTCAAGATTCAGAGCATTTTCATTACCACAAGGACTCCTCATTTGCCCTTTTATAGCAGCACCCTTTTCCCTTGCACCACAACCCTCTTTAATTCCTGGAAACCGCTAGTGTATTCTGTATTTTTATAATTTTATAATTTCAAGAATATCGAATAAATGGAATCAGTGTGTAGTCTTTTGAGGTTGATTTTTTTTTTCACTCAGCATGATTCTTTGGAGATTTATCCAGGTTATTTTGGGTCAATCATTTCTCCCTTTTTATTTCTGAGCAGTATTCCAAAGTATGGATGGCCCAGAGTTTGTTTAACCAGTCCCCTGTTGAAAGGAATCTGTTTTCAGTTTTGAGCTATTATTTAAAAAGGTGGTATAAACCATCATATATAGGTTTATATGTGAACATAAATTTTCATTTTTCTGGTATAATTGCCCAGAAATTAAATTGCTGGGTCATATGGTAGTTGCATGCTTAGTTTTGCAAAAATAGCCAGAGTGTTTCCAGAGTGGCTTATGCATTTTTTATTCCTACCAACAATGTATGAGTGATTCAGTTTCTCTACATCCTTCCCAGCGTTTGGTGTTGTCACTATTTTTTATCTGGGCCATTCTGATAGCGGTAAAATGATAGCTTACTGTGGTTTCAGTTTGAATTTCCCTAATGGTAAATGATGTTGAACATCTTTTCATGTGCTTATTTGATATCTGTATATCCTCTGATGAAATGTTTCTTCCTGTCTTTTGTCCATTTTCTAATCCTATCACGTTACATGAAGGCTACATACTGTCGATGAGATTTATGATCATTGACACTGATGTTGGTCACTTAGCTGTGGTAGTGTTTGTCAAGTTTCTCTACTATACTGTTACTCTTTCTCCTCCTTTCCATACTTAAATATTTGGAAGGAAGAGACTTCTTTCCAAAGTCAGTGTTGTGTAGTTCACACTCATCAAGAGGGGAGTTATGCTCTTGTTCTTTGGGGGTAAAGTAGCTACATGAATTATTTGGAATTCTTCTGGATGAAAGATTTGTTTGTTTTCCTCCATTTGTATATTTATTCAATCGTTGACTTATATCAACATGTGTTCATGGATATTTATTTTATACTTTAGGTTATAATCCAGTACTTTTAAAATTTATTTTTTTTTTTTGCCCAAAACGTTCCAGCTTTGGCCAGTGGGAGTTCTTTCAGTGGGCTCCTGTACCTCTTTGGTACATCCCCATCAATGTGGTTAATTTTTTGTTTTGTTTTTTGTTTTGTGGATAATGTTTTGTTTTATAAACTTAATATAGTTCTGGCACTGCAAGTTGATTCAGCTTCATCTTCTGTATTTCCTGCTCCAGTTCTAGAATCATTCATTTCTCCAAGGATCTCTGATTTTTTAATTGGGGAATAGTATTAAAACCAAGACTTGGGTACTAAGCTGTGCTTGTTTCTACTGGTATGTCATTGCTTTTTTTCCTCTCAGCTGACAGAGCGAGGAAATACATGTGTATACTACCCCATGGGTATGTGCTTATCCATAATATTGTATTATGTAGTCATCTATATCTATATTAAACTAAACACAGCGATGTCTCCAACTCTAGTTTATGACAGCATGAATGGTTCTAGCCTTCTCCCCTTGCTTATTTGTAAACCCTTTACACCAATAACCAAACACTGGCTGTCATCATCCATCATTTATTTACTTAATTGTTCAATTCCAATATCCATGTATAGCAGTATCAGAATTGTTATACCCTTGTGGGAAACAACTTTATGAATTACAGTATACTGTTTATGTACCACTTAGTTTGCATTTAGTCTTATCAGTGCTACCCATTTCCAAATTTATTTAGGTCAGCTCCTCCCCAGACCCTTTGGTGAGGTTGTTCCATACATTGGTAATATAGTTAGGATCTTTTCTCACAGTTTGCATTCTTTCCTGAGATATTCAAAATAGAGGAGGTTCTTTTATTTATATTTGCTTGTGTAAGTATAATTTTTCAAGCATCGTTAGCTGAAAAGGCTATCTTTTCTTCATTGAATTGCTTTTGAACTTTTGTTAAAAATCAGTTGGCTATATTATATGGGTCTATTTTGAGTTCTTTTTTTCATTGATTTATGTGTCTATTTCTCAGCCTTTATTATGTAATAACAGCTGTAGTTTCATACTAACTATTGAAATTGGGCAGAATAATTCTTACCACTTTATTTTCTCTCCCAAACTTTTATAACTATTCTAGTTCCTTAGCCTTTTCATATAAACTTTACAAGAATCTTGTCTATACCTACAAAAGATTTTGCTAAGGAATTGCATTAAATCAGTATATCAATTTGGGGGAGAATCAATATCTTTACTATTTGGAGTCTTCCAATTCATGAACACAGTATGACTCTCCACTTATTTAGATCTTCTTTGATTTCTTTCATCAACTTTTTTTTCCTGTACATGTATATCCAAATATGTATGTATCTATGTGTGTGTTTGTGTGTGCGCATTTTTAGTGATTGTAAATAGAATTGTAGTTGGTATCTATATGTTCATTGCTAGTATATAGAAATAAAATGGATTTTTGTACATTTAAATTGTATCCTGTGACCTTGCTGAACTTACTAGTTTTAGGAGTTTTTGTTTTGTAGATTTCTTGGGATTTTCTACATAAATAATTATGCCATCTGAAAAGAGCGACAGTTTTATTTCTTCCTTTCTGATAGTTATAAATTTTACTTTTTGTCTTGTCTCATTTGTCAGAACTTCTAACACGAGGTTCAGTATGAGCAGACATCTTTGCTTTGTTTTCAATATTAGAGAAAAAGCATTCAGTCTTTCACCATTAATTATAATGTCAGCTGTAGTGTTTTTTAGATGCTCTTTATCAAATTGAGGAAGTTCGTCTCTCTTCCTAGTTTGCTGATAACTTTAACCATAAATGGGTATTGAATTTTGTCAGATTCTTTTTCTGTATGGATTTACATGATCGTGTGATTTTTTTTCTTTAGCTTGTTATGCTTGGTTGATTTTCAGATATTAAATTAGTCTTGCATGCCTGGAATATACCACCTGGTCACAGTGTATAACTCATTTTATATAATACTTTGCTAAATTCTATTTTCTAATATCTTGTTAAGAATTTTTGTGTTTATATTCATGAGAAATAAGTATTTTTTGTTTTAAAAAAGAAAAAACTATTGTGTGTTTTGTGAGAAACAAGTATTTCTCATAAATATGGACACAAAATAATTTTATTCTTTTTTAAAAAAATTATTATGTATTTGCCTAGTTTTTGCATTGAAGTAAAACTAGCTTCTTGAAATAAGTTGGGAAGTGTCCTTTTGTATTCTATTTTCTGCAACTGATTGTATCAAAATGCTATTAATTCTTCTTTAAATAGTGGATAGAATTTACCGGTGAAAGCATCTGGACCTGAGATTTCTTTTTTGGGAGTTTTAAAGTTATATATTCAATTTTCTTAATAGTTATAAAAGTATTTAAATCATCTGTTTTAAATTGGATCAGTTGTGATTTTTTTTTTTTTTTGAGGAATTAGTGCATATTTTCTAAGTTGTTAAATTTACCTGTGGAGTTGTAATATAGTATTTCTATAGTATCCTTTTGACATCTGCAGTCTTTAGTGATATTTTCTGCTTTACTTATGATATTGGTAATTTATGTCTTTTTTCCTTTGTCAATCTTGCTAGAGTTTTATCAATTTTGTTAATCTTTTTAATAAATAGCTTTTTGTTGCATTCATTTTCTCTATTGTTTTTCTGTTTTCAATTTCACAGATTTTTTTCTCTTACATCTATTGCTTTCTTCTTTCTTTTTACTTTGGGCTTAATTTGCTTTTGTTCTTTCTTTCTAGGCTCTTTGGGTGAGATCTTAGAGTATTGACTTGAGGCTTTTTCTTACAGCTAATGCATTTTAGTGCTATAAATTTCCCTCTCAGCAGTGCTTTGGCTGTATCCCACAAAGTTTATGTTGTATTTTTCGTTTTTAGCCAATTTAATGTTTATTTTTAATGTCCCTTTAGATTTCTTCTTCGATCCATGGATTACTTATAAGTATGTTGTTTATTTTTCAAGTGTTTTGAGGTTTTCCTGTTACTTTTTATCGTAGATATCAGGTTTGATTTAATTATTGTCAGAGAACACTCTATGATCTCAACTCTCCTAAATTTGCTGAGGTTGTTTCATAGCCCAGAATATGGTTTATATTGGCATATGTTTTGTGGGTCCTTGAAAAGATTGTGCATTCTGTTATTCTCGGGTGGTTGAGGTGCTTTGGAGGGTGGAAGTTCATGCTCTCTACATGGCCTGTGGCGGCATGGGTGAGGGGACTTGCAATTTATTTTGTAATGTTTGACTGGAGTGGAGCAGTTATTATCTATAAATTTTTTGTCTTGTTAGGCTGCCTCTGTCTTGGTTCTTTGGTTATAGAGAACAGGCTTTCGTGGGAGTTTTGTTTTCTGCATCTTTTGACGTTTCTGGGTTGCTGCCTTCTCCAGCACCTAATCTGGAATACATGAGACCAAAACTCAGAGAGCTCACCATGATGTTGTTCCTTGGGTCCTGAGATTACTTGCCAGTGTGTCTCTTTCTCTCAACTTCTTGGAATTTTCTTATGTTTATTTTATGTACAATGTGTAGGGTTTTTACTTCTACTTTGTGGGAGGGATAGGGAAAATATATCTGCTCCATCTTTCCAAAAGCAGAACCTTACTCCAGCTCTTTTTAGGAGTTTTCCTTTACTACCATGTTTTAGCAACTTGATTGTGATATTCCTGTTTGTTCCATGGTGGGCAGGTCTATGCAAACCCACCTCTAAAGTCTGAGGAGCTAATAATACCTACCTATAAAATGGCACAATTCCTTCACACTAGATCCTCCAATTTCAGTAGTTACTTGGTTTTGGTCTTCCCTCACATTGACTACCTTCTTGGTAACCAGAGTCTCAGAGGTACTTTTTTTCACCCTGGCATAATTTTCCCCTCTGTGGGTTGCTTTGAGGCTGGAGACCAATGCTCAGACACACTCACATCTGACCTTGGTTCAGCCTCAAAACCCAACCATCACTCTCTTTTATTTTATCCATTATAGATCACAATTACCAAGAGGTTGAATATTTCACTTTTTCCTTATTACTTTGCATTTTCTTATGCATCCAGTGAACCACCTCCCCGGGAGTTAAATTCCTAAGTTTCACTGGTAACTTTTACCTTTAGCAACTGAATACAGCACAGCTGGGCTCTATTCCGTGGGTGGTGACCACATGACCACTGTGGAATCAAAAATTCCTCATTCCCCACCCTTTTATTCTTTCTGTTTCTGTCCACTTAGTTTTACCTATATTATTTTTTTCCTGCACTTTGAAAGAAACTTTAGCCTCTAAACTAGTAGATAATATTTTTCCATATTAACTAGTATTTTAACTCTTTCTTTAACTTAAAATACTGAAAAAAATCTTGAAACTAGCTTTATTTATCAACTATTACTAAAGTCATATAAACTAAAAGGCATTTGAGATGGTTTCTGTCTTCCTGATAAAATATTTGACTGAAGCACTTAGTTTTCTTTAAGCCAATTAATTAGAGCTCTTTTATATATTTTGATAGGGATATATCACATACACATGACACACATATCAACATGTAGACATACAGACACACAGAAGCAGATCTTACAGATTTATGATTTTTCATTTGCCAGTTTTCAAAGTTTCTTTCCCCCCTTTAGACTGTCAGTCATTTCCAAAGATATGACTCTTAGATGAAACAAGGGAGGAAATTTACATCTCAAAACAGAGAACTTAGACTGCCACTGTTATCTGAAAACAAGATTGCCAGGAAAAGTGTCTTCTTTTCCAGTCAGTTTGTTTCTTAATTAGTTTATTGGCTTTAGGGTGGAACTCTTTTTTAAAAATTTAGTACTTTTTTTTAAGACATTGTCTTGCTCTTTTGCCCAGACTGGAGAGCAACGGTGCCATCTCAGCTCACTACAACCTCCACCTCCCTGGTTCAAGCAATTCTCCCACCTCAGCCTCCCAAATAACTGGGATTACAGGCATATGCAACCATGCCCAGCTAATTTTTTGTATTTTTAGTAGAGATGGGGTTTCACCATGTTGGCCTCAGGTGATCTGCCCGCTTTGGCTTCCCAAAGTGCTGGGATTACAGGCATGAGCCACTGCACCAGGCCCAGGGTGGAGCCCTTTAAAGCATACAGTTTGTAGGGCTAAACCCTGGAGCAGGTACAGCAAAAAGGCAGAACTTTAGATCTCTCAAAACCAAGGATCCCATTTTACACTGAATCCTGGATCTCCCAAAAGAGGGAAACACCACAGGATTGGACAGTACGATGCTTCCACTGTGTACCTCACTGCAAGGACATTCCCCTGAGGCTGGTGGTAAACTCAACACCGATCAACCCACTCTGCAATCAGCCCATCCCCCATGGGTGTCTTATCCCACAGTAGGGCATGTTTCTATAGTCTCTAGGTACCCAAACCACACTTTTCTTATCCAAATGCCCAAAGAAATGAGTATCCCTTTGTAGTAATAATCATTTTCTGCCAAGTGCCATTAACCACCTCTAAGACTGTGTCACTTGCGACTGCCAGTTATTACACACAGCAAAGGTAAGTCCTCTCATGGTACAAAGTAATCTCTGGGACCACCAAAAGCCAAACAGATCAGGTAACACAATACAAAAGAGAGCAGCATTTTCGACCCTAGAGGAATTTGTCTGCTTATCACCCTTGGGGTTTGTTGGAAACAGATGCTCGCTGTTGCAAAGAAAAAACAGCACTGAGACAAAGGATCTCTCAGCAAGCAACTTTTACTTTTCCTTGCTAGCCATCTTGCCACAAGAGTACAACGAACAAAGGAAAATGCATTTGGGGTTGTCCTTACTGCTGTGTCTGATCTCCGCTGATTAGAGCCAGACCTCACAATCTAAACTAAAACCCGATTGGTTAATAACTTAAAACTTTTTAAAACAGGTAAGGGGCATAGGCTGCAAGCTGGGACATGCCCGTGAGCACTTCCAGTACAGGTATCTTTGTTAAAGTACAAAGACATAGAATATACTACGTGCCTGTAAGCATGGCATGTCTAACAGCCTACATAGGATACGGCTTAACAGAGGGTTATTAGCAAATTTATTCTTTAACAAGAAAGGAAACTTTAAAGAGGAACTTTTCTACTTCCCACAGGGTTCCATAAGGAAAAACAGAGGTACCTCCCCCAAAGAGGAATATTTGGTGCCTCTTTTCTGTCCCTAAGGGATACCAGACTGTCAGAAATTCCTTTCTGTAGATCCCTCATGTAGTATTGAGGGTGGCAAGAGGAAGAGGGACAGACAGATGTAAATGGAGAAAACAGAATTCATTTGACTGAGAAGTTTTATGGAGAGAGAACAGAGGCCTTAAAATACAATACAGATGATGTATGTTTGACAATAGAGCTCTTTAAAAAATCTTTTCTAATTTTAATTCCTGCTCAACCCATGTTACTTTGCTTTTGCTGCTAGCTGGGGTCCTGTCCTCAATGGCTGCAGAAGTAGACACATTAGAGCAGTGACTACTTGTCATCCTTCGTTACTGCAGTGCGACAGATGTCTCTCACTTCACGGTCACTCTAAACACGCTGGCATTTTTGGGGTGTCCCTGTACCCACACGCAAGCGTCTAAAAGGTGAGCCACACCACATAGAAGTGGCTGCCACCTGGGATTTCCCACATGGACGCTTCATTCCCTTTGCCCATTTCATGGCTCTCAGCTCCTGGCCTGGCTCACCACTTGTTCCACCGTGGGCAGGCCTCTGCAAACCTGCCCCCAAAGTCTGAGGAAGCTGAGAGGCTGAATAAAGAGGCGGACATATCAGGTTTTATCAGAAAGAAATGTTCAATAAGAACTTATGAAGAGAAGCTTCTCTATGTCTTGAGCAGTGGGGAAACAAGATAGTGGGTCCCCAAACCAACACCATTACCCTTTGGACCCAGTGCTTTTAAACCACAGGGGAGGTAAAACAAACCTTGAAATGAATTAATTAGGTCAGCAAGTTTCTTACCTGACCCACAAAAAGTCCATTACTTTTTTTTAAAAGACAGTAAAATTCAATCACTCAACAACTTAATCAGAGGAGGTGCATTTATCAGAAGGGATGTGCAAGACAATCGAAATACGGTAACATCAAGGTGGTTTTGATTGAAGGGCAGGATTTATGCTATCTGTTTTTGCACAAGGAATAATACACAAACTGGAATCCTTAGAGGTGGTCCTGGAACTGAGGTTAATCAGAAGCCAACATGGTAGATCTGCATCCAAAATGCAGTTGCTTTGGCTTCTGCACTGTGATGTGTGTGTGTGTGTGTGTTGGTGGGGAGGGCGGGGGGGGGGAGCGGTTCTTGATATTTATCCTGCTTATGGTTAGTTGCACATCTTGAATCTGTGGTTATAGTTTTCATCAAACTTGGAAATTTTTAGCCATTAATTTATTAAATGTTATTTTGTCTTCATATCCTTTCTCTAGAATTCTGAGTACATCTATGTTAGGCTGTTTAAAATTGTCCAATGGGTCAGAGTCTCTGTTTAGTTTTTTCAAAAGTCTTTTTTCTTTCTGAGTTTAAGTTTGTCAGGCTTTTTTGTTGTTGTTGTTTTCAACTTTACTAATATTTTCTTCTGCAGTGTATAATCTATTTTTTGTTTGTTTGTTTTTGAGACGGAGTCTTACTCTGTAGCCAAGGCTGGATTGCAGTGGCATGATCTCAGCTCACTGCAACCTCTGCCTTCCTTATTCAAGTGATTCTCTTGCCTCAGCCTCCCAAGTAGCTGAGATTACAGGCATGTGCCACCACACTCTGCTGATTTTTGTATTTTTAGTAGAGGCAGGGTTTCGCCATGTTGTCCAGGCTGGTCTCAAACTCCGACCTCAGGTGATCAGCCCGCCTTGGCCTCCCAAATTGTTGGGATTACAGGTGTGAGCCACTAATCTGCTGTTAAGATCATTGAGTTCTAAAAACAATTTCAGATATTGTATTTTTCATATCTAAAAGTTCCATTGGGCTTGTTTTTTATTTTTCATGATTCTGTTCATTGTTTTTTATATTTTATTTTACATTTTGAACAAATTTCTTTTCTGCTAGCTCCCATCTGTTATAAATGAATCTATGTCTTTTGGCTGATTTTCATGCAGTTATGGGTCACATGATCCTGCTTTGTTGCATGTCTAATAATTTTTGTTTGAATGATGGTCATTGTGGATTAAGTTGTTGAATAATTGAATTTTATTGTCTTTTTAAAAAACGTAACGGACTTTTTTTGTGTGTCAGGTAAGTAACTTGCTGACCTAATTAATTCTTTCAAGGTTTGTTTACATTTTGAGGAGGTTAATGTAGAGTAGCCTTACTCTAGGGATAGTTTTGCCCCACTAGCACGGTGTGATCTTTTGTGGCTTCACTGAATGTACCGGGTAATCGATGAAATAGTTCCACTCTAGCTGTGCAAATCTGAATATTTCTCAGTCCTCTGTGAGTTTGGGAACTGTTCATCTGTCATTTTGTTTGTCAAGCCTCAACTTACACACACACAGTCTTCAGCAACAGCTCAAGGGATGCAGCGATTTCTGGTGCTCATTTTCTGCATGGTTCTGTCTTCTGTTGTAGTCTTTCCTACAAATTAAAGCTATTGGCCTCCATGCACTCTGATCTTTGTCTTCTGAAGTCAGTGAAACCACTGTGTTCTAAATTAATTCCAGGAAGAAAGCCAGGATGATCGTGGTGCTCAGCTGTTTTATTTCCCTTCTTGTAGCAATTACAGTCATGGAGTTTCTGTTGTCCAATGTCTTCATAGTGTTTTTTTCTTTTCTTTTTTTTTTTTTTTCAGATATTTCATCTAGTTGTCTAGTTGTTTACAGTGGGAAGGCAAGATAGGTTCCAGTTATTCCATCATGATAGGAAAAGTTTGAAATAATTTTAAAAACTCACTTCATCTTGAATAAAATCTTAGTGAAGTATGAAAGAGTTATTGTTCAAGCACCCATTCAGTGCCTGGCACATAGGAGGTATATATTTAATACTAGATATTATAATTATAGTAATTGTCATCAATATCTTTTAGTGGGGACTCTGTTAACTCAAAGGTTCACTAACAGTGGTGACTTTGGATGGTTTTGTCTTTTTGTATCTCCTAATTTACCCAGGGAAAGCAAGCAGAATCAATATGCCTCAAATGTATGATACCACACTGCACATACCTAGTGCCTCATAGAAAGTAGTACATTGAAAAAAAAAATTGGCTGGGCACGGAGGCCAAATCCTAGCACTTTGGGAGGCTGAGGTGGGCAGATCACCTGAGGTCAGGAGTTCAAGATCAGCTGGGGCAACATAGTAAAACCCTGTTTCTACTAAAAATATCCGAAATTAGCTGGGCATGTTAGCACATGCCTGTTATCCCAACTACTGGGGAGGCTAAGGCAGGAGAATTGCTTGAAGCTGGGAGGCAGAGGTTGCAAGTGAGCTAAGATTGCACCTCTGCACTCAAGCCTGGGTGACAGAGCGAGACTTTGTTTCAAGAAAAAGGAAAAAGAAAAGAAAAAATAATTATAAAAAATTTAAAGTTCAGACCTTGATTGTTAGCCTTAGTCAAGTAGAAATTTTATTTTGTATTTTCTTCATAGATGTTATTCAAGAACAACAGTGATTTAAGAATAATTGGTTTTTTTCTGACTCAAATTTTTCCAGTGAGCCAACGAAAAGTCAGTTGGCTCAGGGCAGCCAAAGCTTAAAGATTTATCAGTTAACTGTGAATAAAGAAAGATAATACTGTATACCATGAACTCTTCTAATAAAGTAAGTTAAAATGAATATTGATTGAGAATAGAATGTTGTGGTTGAAATGCATATGAAAACATAATGTTGTTAATATGGGGAAACATAAATGAAGCCAAAAATATTTTCTATAATTCATAGTGCATCTTCAAGCACTTTGCATAAGATCAATAGCAAAAAGCATGATCATTGTAAGGCAGAGAAAAACAGTCATCCTTGGGTGTCTTCCAGTTGAAAATTCCCTTGAGAGAGTCCATCATTTGAGTCACCTCATATTCCTGTTGCCAGTCATCATAGAGCATAGCAAAGTCCTCAAACTGAGAGCCAGCTGAGGAATAACTGATTCAACTAGATGCATAGGAGTGTTCGTCTATAAAAAAGGCCATTAGAAGAAACCCAAAGGTATCTGAGAACTGTGCATCCCTCCAGAGTCTGCCAGAGAACAAATGTTGCAGAAATAGCTGTCAGCGAATTGGCCCCTGACTGGCATGGGGTTTATTTTATTAATTTGTGTTATTTAATCCCCAGTGTAACTCTAAGAACATTATGGTGATGAAAACCAGAATGGGATAGGTTTGGCTGTAGTTGGATTTTAGATACTGTATTTGATAAATGTCTACAGAAAGAGTTCATCCTATTTTTTTTCCTTGCCATCTCCATTCTTACCAAATCCTTCCAACCTAGTGAGTCGCAAGAACAGACAATTCTAGGGACCTTGGCCTTCTCCTGACTATGTTAGAGCCCCTTAGTGATCTGAGATTTAATACATGCACGGGGTTGCTCTGGTCCCTGATTTTGGCATTTGCCTCTTTGGAGAAGCTCTGGACTGGAGCAGGCCTGGATGGACTGAACTGATAGCCCTGAGACTGCACTATGCGGTAGGAAATTAAAAGCATATGTCATTGACAATGGACTTCATGAAGCAGAGTGGGGCTTTTGAGTTTTGCAGACCATAGCAGTAGGGAAACGTGAGGCTGTTTCTGTAGCGATTCTTTTAAAGGTAACAAGGCATCTCATTTCAGAATTTGCAGTGTTCAGATTGCCAGCTAAAGAAAGCTATTTTTTCGCAAATATCTCTAATTACTCTTATCTTCCTAAATGGTTGGAAAGTAGTACTGACATAGATACTTGTCGAGGTCTTTGATTTTACCCTTTTAACATTTCTCAGCACGTTCTTGGTTATATGTCTCTTCAGCGAGTCTACCATGTAATGCTGTTTGTAATAGTTTAATCTATGTCTGTTTCCACTAAGAGTGATTGCTCCATTAATAGAAAGGCAACCTTTGAAATAGGCAATCAATCTCATGTTTTTTTCTATTGATGTGACTATATGTAGTGCAGGATACAAATTCCCATATATATTACTGAATTATAATCAGTCTAGTAGGACGTAGAAGTTGTAAATGTTTCGTTCAACAGATTTTATTTAAAAATAAAACACTAAGATACCAGGTATAGAAACAGTGTGAAATAAAACAGACATGGAATATTTTAGTGTGAAGTTCCTCCTCTAAAATGGTCTGAGTGACATAAAGTGGTTTTATAAACATGAGGTAAACAAATAGCAGATAGAAAAGCAATTTAATGCTAGTTAAGTGAGCCCAGAAGTAATCGCCTGAGTGTATGCTGAAACATTGCCTTTTGAAAATGGACAAAACATCTGATTTTGCTCATATGCTTTAGTTCATGACCATAGCAATGCTAGGAGTTTTATTTTCTCATCACTGTCTGCATTTATCTAAGAAAAGGAGGGCTTATTTCAAAAATTTCTTTTTCTCATTTTCAAACTTTTGAGAGAGAGAGAGAGTGCCTCAATTTGAAATATCCTCTTCTCTTCAGCTTTGATGAGATGCCTTTAAATTCAAGAAGTGTACGCATTTTGTCTTGACTCATAATGATAGCTTTAAAATCACTTGAAGATGGCTTTGTTCTAAGGTGCTGTTTGAATCACTGTGACATCAGCTCTGGATCCTGGTTTGTCGTTTCTATCAGGTTCTCTCTGAAGCACACAAAGGTGTCCTGAAAAGTTGGGTCTAGCCAGGATCAGGAGCTGAAGGTCACATTCTTCCTTATGGGAGAATGACAGACAGCTTCCCTGGGGCCACCATTTCTCAGAAAATATTAGGTCAGATTTAGACTAACCCCTAACTTCACAGCTTCTCTCCTTAGGTGGGCCTGATGCTCTTCCTGAGCATGTCAGGTTCCCCCACTTCAAGCAGAAACACATCCAGGGATTTGGAACATAAAGTAGCCTCTCCCAATTGACTCAGGCTGGATGCACAGCTATGTCCTAGAACTATCCAGACAAGAATCAAATGTCCAGTCTCACACACTCCAATACGTGGCTACAGAATAATCATAAACTGTGAGTTTTCAGCTTTCTGGAGTTCCAGAAAAATAAATAACGATATTCAGCTGGTGAAATCCAAAATAAAATAGTTTTCTTTAATAAAATCAAGACCCCAACTTCACTTTTTCTGATCAACCTGGAAAGATTTATTCAGACATAGGAATCAACCTCACTTAACTAGCTAAATGAAGCTAACTAGTTAAATAGACTAAAGGAAAGATTCTTTTTACTAGTGCTATGTATATATTTTTTCATTTTTTATTTTACTGAAGTAGAAGATTCCTTGTCTGGAATTTTCTGAGAGTTCTGTCCTTTGTACAAACAGCAGGTTGGGCTCTGTTGCTAGAGGTCATGACCCCTAGCCTTGGATCTTTATTTTTTGGCCAGAAAAATGACAGGAGCTATGGGTGCAGCGATTTCACCACTGCTTTTTCTTATCTCCCTAGGGGAAGAGTGCGACATTGACATAAATGAATGTGACAGTAACCCCTGCCACCATGCTGGGAGCTGCCTGGACCAGCCCAATGGTTATACTTGCCACTGCCCACATGGTTGGGTGGGAGCAAACTGTGAGATCCGTAAGTATTTCTGCAGCTCAGCCACCATTATTTAACATTTATAGCTGTTACTTAAGCATTTTCCTTCAGCAAGAAGATGCCGACTGTGACCAGAGAGCTCCCATGTCACTGACAGATGAGGCAGTGAGTCCCAGAGGGACAACCGGAGCTCCTCCTGCCCGTTTGGTGCTCAAAACCCGGTTTAGCACGTGTGCCCCTTGCATTCTGCTGCCCCTGCTCCTTCCTGAGTCTGAAGCCAGCCTTTCCCCAGGATGAGAATTTTCAGATGTCATCCAGAGTTCACTGCTACTCATGCAGCCAAAAATGTGCTGAACAGAAAAGCATTAGAATCATATAAAAAAAAATAGAGTCTTTGTGTTGAAAATTAAAAAACACAGAGAATGTAAATTCCCTTTTTATTTATGTGTTCAAGTGTCTTCGTTCCATCTATTGCCTGGGGAAAAGTCCAGTGAGGACAAGCTTAAAAGAAAAGCTGAAAAATGTTTTGGGCTGCTTAAAGCTGAGGGATCTCTTAGGGTGAACTGACAGAAGTTTGATAAATGTCATAATCAAGATTTCATACATTAAAACAATGTATCTACTAGGATCGAAGTGAAAATGAGAAATGATGTGGCATTGAGTTTTTATTTTTTATCTTTATTTATTTATTTTGAGACCAAGTCTCTCTCTCTCTCACCAGGCTGGAGTGCAGTGGCACAATCTCGGCTCACTGCAACCTCCGCCTCCCGGGTTCAAGTGATTCTCCTGCCTCAGCCTCCCGACTAGCTGGGACTACAGGCATGCACCATCACGCCCAGCTAATTTTTGTATTTTTAGTAGAGTTGGTGTTTCACCATGTTGGCCAGAATGTTCTCGATCTCTTGACCTCGTGATCTGCCCACCTTGAATTGCAGCTGTGTGTCATTACATATAGATTACAGGCATGAGCCACTGTGCCCAGCCAGAATCAAATTTCCAATTGTTTTGGAACTGTTAAAGATTCCACTTTGAAAGATAGTTTCTTCTTATTTAAATTAGCTGGGGCAGTTTGATCTTTCATAGCCAAAGAAAGCTAAGCATGCTGACTTGGCCTGATCTGTCTGCTGTCTCTATTCCTTCACTCTGCGTCACAAGACCAGACCCTCACTGGTGGCCCTCACTGCCTATGGCTGCATCTCATTCTCAGTGCATGTCTGATATGGGGGTGGCCAGTATTAGGAAACTCTCTTGTCCAGATGTGGACCACATTCTCTGACATCAGCTTGACCAACTTGACCACATTCTCCAGCGTCAATTTGACCAACTTGCTAAGAGGCTGAGGATACGATTTAGCCTCTTACCTGCTCACTTAGTGTTTTGCCTCTTGGTTCATGCAGCCAGTGCGAAGAGTGTAATTATTATAGGCCTCCCCCTTAGCCTTCTCAAATGCTCCCATACAGGCTTAGAATTAACTTTCCTTGCTAAAGATGGGTGAGAAATACTCCCTTGTTGAAGAGAGAGGCAAAGGACTGAGGAGGATTTCAATGACAAAATTGTAGGGACTGCAGTTTGTTGTAGGATCTTAAGTCCAGTCTGGTGGAATCTGCTGGTAGAAAGGATTCCAGACTTGGGTCACCAGGACCTTGGCTCTCATTCTGGCCAAGCCACTCATTGTTATGACTGCATGCTAAGCCTCGGTTTACTTTTCCGCAAAATGGGACCAGTTTTCATTCTGAAGTTTAGTATGACAAATTGACACATTTTATGCCTTAGGGCAGAGTAATATCTATTTATAGCTTTAAAATGGGATTCATGAAAATAAATATATAGGAGAGTAGAGGTGAAAAGTCAGGAACACACAGGATATCATCAAGAAATTTTGAGGTGAGATCCTATCTTTCTAAAAAACCTAAAGTTTACTTCTGGTGATGATCATATAGGCAAAATATGGAATAACGAAAAGGAGCAAAGTTCAAGCTCCATCATATTCTGTAACCTGGATAAACAAATTTACCTCTGGGAGCCTCATCTTTCTCACTTGGTTATAGGAAGGCTGCCTGTGAAGATTGCTACAAGGATTAAATGAGGCAAATGTGCAGATTTCTGCTGTTCAGTAGGCACGAAAAATGCTGGTTGTTCTTTCTTTTATTTTTTCTGTACTGCTGTAGCTCTTAAGCTATGAGCTACTCCCAGGGAGGATTAACTTCAGCAATTGTCTTTTTAGATGCTGCCTACAGCCCAGGACAGTGGCTATTCTGAGTGGCTGGGTGTGAGAGGGCCCATTACAAATCTGAGTACACACCTGGACTCTTTGTTCACTCACTCCATCATTTTACATTTGATGATCTCGTTTATATTTGTCTGTGGAGCCAAAGGAATTAAAACTAAATTTCATTACAGATTAGGCTCTGCCAGGTCCCAGCATTGGATATTTCTAACCATGACCTGAGTATATGGAAAGGAGATCAAGTGTATGAGATTTGCAGAGGACACATAGCTGAAGCCAGTGGCTGGTGGCTAGAGAACTGGATCTGAATCAATGGAATGAATCCTAGTATCAGGAGTGGATGCAGAGTTTGTACAGTTGGTGGGCAGGGAAGCTGTAAGAGGCCTCTAGTCCTGCATGAGCCATGGGGACCACAGACTCTGAGGTCTTTTTCTAACCCTGAACATCTATGATTTTCAGAAACCAAGAGGCAGATGCCTGGGTATCACAAAGTCTTGTTGGTAGACCTAAACAGGAAAGTTCAGGCATCCACAGAGAGCCATGGCCCACATAGCCACATAGTACTGGAGGGCTGCTGAGTCATCCAAGGAAGTAAAGGAGTCTTCTATTAACCTGGCCACTGCCTTCGGAGGCCACAGTGCTTGTCTCTCTTCCTTGCTCCCTCTGCTCTAGCCAGTGTCCTGCTTTCCCTTCCTTGAGCAGGTCAAGGTCATCCCTGCCTTCAGGACCTTTGCCCATGCTGTTCCCTATGCCTGGAGTTCTCTTCCTTCAGATCTTAGCACAGGTGCCTTCTTCTCATTCAGGTCTTAGTCCAAAGGTGCCTTCCCTGACCATCTGTGTTAGTTTCCTATTGCCACTGTAACAAATTACCATGAATTGAGTGGCTTAAAACAACACAGATCTATCACCTTATAGTTCTGGAAGACGGAAGTCCCAAATGGGTCTCTCTGAGCTAAAATCAAGGGATTGGCAGGGCTTCTTCCTTCTGGAAGCTCTAGGGGAGAACTTGTCTCCTTGCCTTTTCTAACCTCAAGGCTGCTCACATTTCTTGGCTCCTGGTCCCTTCCCCCTTCTTCAAAGTCAGAAGTCATGCCATTTTGACCTCTGCTTTCATTCTCATCACTCTATTTTCAACTATCCTACCTCCTTCTTTCACTTTTTAGGACTCGTGGTTGCATTGTGCTCATTCAGATAATCCAGAATAATCTCTCCATCTCAAGATCTCACAATTTCATCATATTTGCAAAGTCATTTTTGCCATATAAAGTAATGTATTGATAGGTTCTGGGGATTAGGACATCCTTGGGAGACCCTTATTCTGCCTTTGATACCACCCTACCAATAGCATCTCATTCCTCTCTCCATTTGGTCTTAAGAGTTACAATATTTTGGGATGAGGTAGAATTCATTTTATCTGTTAAAGCATCACCCTCGCCATTTGCCCCTTTAGGGTAATTATCTGGCCACCAGTCAGTAATAAGCAGAAATGTAACAGACGACACAGATTTATCAAAACCATCAAGAAGATTGACCCAGGACTATCCTAATAGAATTGTTCAAATAGTTATAGTGATTTATACATGTTTTAAGACAAATGAAAACCCACAGTTCTGGAAATTAACAGAACAACATTAGGTGAAGTTTTAATTCTCTGCCAGTCATTTTACCACTTTTGGACTGATCACAATTTTTTTTGAATTATAAAAAATAGAAAACATGCCTTCCTAAAATCAAGGCCTAAAAATAAAAAATTCTGTAAATCTTTACATAGCAGTGTTGATGTGTTTTGCTTTAATCTGTGTAAGGTTTACAAAGTTAGAGTTTTAGTTAACCTCAATGACTGACAGTTGGCCAGTTTTATATATTAAACAGTTGAATCTATGGTTAAATGCAGTTAAACTATTAAATTAATGATATTTTGCAGTTGAGAAATAGGCAAATAGGCTATCTTAGATTTATGCATTCGATCAGGAATCGGTGGCTCTCTATTGTCAGGTATTGAGTGTAGTTCTGGGATGTAAAGGTTACTGAAACATCCCCTGCGTTTGGGAGCTTGTAATCTGAGGGCAGGTTTGAATATGTGATGAGTCGCTGTAAGGCTTTGCACAGCCACCTCTAGACAACCAGGGAAAGGGTATGTAACTCTTCCTGGGGCCACAGGTGAAATATAGATGGATGTCTTGGGCTCTTCCTTTAACAATAGATGGAATTTAATAATTTTTAAAGAAACTTATCAAATGATTATATTATATGGGCAGTTCTCATTATACAAATAGGTTGGCTTCTTTGGTTCTCATTTTAGTGTAAACCAAGATGTTTAAAAAATGAAACTAATTAATATCTCTCCTTATCCAGATCCCCACCTCACTACTTAAAGGTAACTACTCTTAGACATTTACTGGATATTCTTCTAGACGCATTCAGTCAATAGTTAAGTTCCTACTTTCTCCTGTACAAATGAGACTTTTTTGCATACTCTTCAACATACTGCTTTTATGGGTAACAGTATATCCTGAAGATGCACTCACACTGGCTTATGCAGATCTACATCACTTTTTAAAATGCCACATGGTTTGGGAGGCTGAGGTGGGTGGATCACGAGGTCAAGAGATCGAGACCATCCTGGCCAACATGGTGAAACCCCATCTCTACTAAAAATGCAAAAATTAGCTGGACGTTTGGCATGCGCCTGTAGTCCCAGCTACTTAGGAGGCTGAGGCGGAAGAATCGCTTGACCCCAGGAGGCGGAGGTTGCAGTGAGCCAAGACCGTGCCACTGTGCTCCAGTCAGGCAACAGAGCAAGACCCCGTCTAAAAAAAAAAAAAACAAAAAAAAAAAACCACATGGTATTTTCATTCTTTAGCATCTCCAAAATTTATTTAATCAGACCCCCATTGATAGATAATACATTTGGGTTTTTTTTTGCTTTTTAAAGCAATACTAGAATGAATATTCTTATATATGCAACTATCTTAGTTTGCTTGCAATACTGTAAGAAAATACCTTACAGTAAGTACTTGCTCACAGTTCTGGAGGCTAGGAAGTCTGAGAGCAAGGCACTGGCAGATCCAGTGTCTGATGAGAGCCCGTTCCTCATAGATAGGGCCTTCTGGCAGTGTCTTCACATGGTGGAAGGGCAAGGTGGCTCTCTTGGGCCACTTTTATAGGGACATTAATCTAGTTCATGAAGGCAGAGCCCTCATGACTTAATCACGTGCCAAAGACTACATCTCTTAATTCTATCACTTTGTTGATTCGTGTATTAGTTCATTTTCATACTTTTGTAAAGAACTGCCTGAGACAGGGTAATTTATAAAGGACAGAGATTTAATTGAATCATAGTAGCATGGCTAGGAAGGCCTCAGGAAACTTACAATCATGGTGGAAGGCAAAGGGGAAGCAAGGCACCTTCTTCACAAGGCGACAAGAAGGAGAAGTGTTGAGTAAAGTGAGAAGAGCCCCTTATAAAACCATCAGATCTCATGAGAACGCACTCACTATGATAGGAACAGCATGGGGGGAACTGCCCTCATGATTCAGTTACTTCCACCTTTCTCTCCCTTGACACATGGGGATTATGAGGATTATGGGGAATACAATTCAAGATGACGTTTGGGTGGGGATAGGATGCCTAACTCTATCAATTAGTTTGCAACATTTGAACTTGGGAGTCACATACATTCAGACCACAGTAACATCTTTGTGCTTACTTATGTGAGAATATCAATAATTGAAATTCTCAAAAACGTAATTGTCAAATTAAAGGGTTTTTGCATTTAATGTTTTGATTTTGGTTGGTGATTATCTTTTTTTTTTTTTTTTGACTCTTCATGAGAATTTCAGTATAAATTGGCTCTTTGCCTTTTAGAACTTTTCCCCTGGAAAGCAATGATGTTGGGGCCCAAGGAACTCTGGTTCTTTGCCTGCGGCAGTCTCCCCTCTGCTCTTGCCCATCCCTGGTTAGTCCCCACTCACACTCAGAACCTAACTCCCTAGCTCCTGTTGTGCAAGCTCTCTTGACGGTCAGTGAGGTGAAATATCCCCTGACTCCCGCTGCACTGAAGAGCTCGTCCTGTGTAGACATAACACAGTTGTACTTTTACTTTTTGTGTGTGTGATCATTTACCTGATTCCTGTATCCCTCAAAAAACTGGGGGCTGCATGAGCCTACTTTTCTCTCTATTTTCCCTTGCTTTCCAACCCTGTCACTCAGCACTGCCCCTGGCACATAGTAGGTCCTTAATTCATGTGCTCAGTGAATGGATCTCCATGAAGGAGATGATCTCTTTAATTCCCTTTTCTCATTTATTCCTCTTCTGGAGATTAACAAGAGTTGTTAATCTTTTTTTAGTCTCACTGCTTTGTTTGTCCTGTTAACCTTTAGCTATAGAAAACAAGGTAATTTGACATTCCTCCTCACATTTGTTCTAGGCAGCAAGTGGTCTAAAAAATTATTAAGCTAAGTAACATCTTCATAAGACACATTCTCACTTTTGCTCTTTTAAAAAATAACGTAGGTAAGCAAATTATCTAGTCTAGCTACATTCATGTAGGTAAATTGAAAAGTAGATATGGGATATGTATTTTAGACTGGAGTCTATTTTTGGCAAAGTGGAGGTGGGTCTGATTTCATTCTCAGCTTGGCCACTGACTACCTGCTTCACCTTAAGCAACTGCTCCGAGTCTAGCACGTCTGCCGAGCTCAAGGTGTTTGTTTAGGGACAGCTGAAATGTTTAATGCAAAAGCACTTTGGAAAATACAAAACCTCAAACAAATATAGTTTAAACAAAAATGCAAATGATCCGTCAGAACCGCAAGTGTGACATTTTTCTGGAACAGTTCGGGCACATGCATTCCTGGTCACGCACCTGCTGGGGCTGATGAGATCAACCCATCTAACCCATCTGGCATACTCTGGTTCACTATTCTTCCCCATGCCGTGCTGTAGCCAACGTAGTTGACGATTCATGCAATGGGACTCCTGGGATGCAGCAAAGCAATGACTTATGAGGATAGCATCTGGACGGAGAGATGGTGGTTGCAGCCACCTGGCACAGATAAATTTGCTGCCTCTCAGACCTAGTGTTGGACTTATCCAGATCCATCCCAGCTACTAAACCAATTAGCCTGTAAAGCAGCCACAGTCATTTCTATCAAAAAAGTTTTAGATGACAGGGAGGGGGAATCTAGCTTTAAAGAGAAAGGCAGGGGGAGGGAGGAAAGCAGAGCTTGTAGGAGAAATCTTGAGAAAGTTTTCCCGAAAGTCCAAACAGCTTGGAATACAAAGTTTTGGGACATGAAGCAGATGGTCAGAAATGCAAGCAGTCAGACCTGGGACACTGCACTGAGCACGTAGCCCAGTATGGTTTTTTTTTTTTTTCACTTTAGTGGCCATGTGGCACTGTGTATACACAATTGATATGATGTGTAAGTTAATTCTATGAAGCTTATGCATGGACTGCAAGAACTCATCAAGAACTCATGTGATCTTCCATAGTGATCAGATCTGAGCACTCTACCAAGTTGGAGGAGAAACATAGTACTGGCTGCCCTTGTGTTGATGCTAAATGGATGTTATACTTTGCTGAGTGTTGGACTCCAGCCTGCAACTGAATTTTTTAGAGAATGTTATAATATTTGGAAATCAAGTGAATCACGCTTGCTTTTTCAGCCAGAAAAACAAGTTGTCTCTCTCAGTGCACACCAGGTATTGCCAAATGAGACGGCTGCAGATTTGGGGATTGAGTCTTGGTTCTGGTTTCCCAAAACACCTTCTCCCTTCCATCGTGACTGTTTGTTTCTGATGATTTATGTTACTCTGTCTGCCTGTGTGTGAGTTGGCTTAGCTGGAGCAGTGAATGCACTAATGGTCATTTAGTTTTACTGAGCTCCATGGGCCTTATGAGCTCAGGCAGGCAGACTCAAATGACAAACCAGGCTTCAGAGATTTTGGTGAAATATTCAGGAGAGTCTGGATGCAAACTGGGAAATCATGTTATTCATCTGTTCTCAAATTCTCAGGAAGCATCCAGGCTGGGCACATGGGTCATTTTTCTGTTAGCTTTTAGGAAGTGGGTCTGCAGGCCTGGCCCCCTGTTTGGGTATCTATCTGTGTACTTCTTCAGACTGCAGCTTTTCAAGGTAAGGAATAGCTAATTGTGATTTTTGGATTCTATGATGATTGAAGATATAGCTAAGATGAGGGTGTAAGTATCTAGAGGCCACAGATAGTCTCACTGATAATGGAACAGTGAGAAGAGTCCCGTGGATTTCATTCCCATTTCCACTAACCTCTAAATCTCATTTGCAGGCACTTGGAATTCTACCATGAAAGTGATGTCCTGGTGTGGGTGGGGAAGTGTGGAATGGTGGTGGTGGTAGTGTGAGTAAAGTAGAGAACGCATCATTTTTTCCATATGAGTTCAGATTCTCTCTGGTCTCACCTAGCTCTTTAAAATTTCCACAGTTTGCTTTCAAATCCTATATACACTATCTAGAGAGTTTCACTTGGGTGCAAATCTATAAACAGGAAATAACTTGATGTTCTTGACCTATGCCAAGCACAGAGATTACATCCTGTCCTTCCAGTTTTTTTCTGCTAATACAGGTTGGTTCTTTTAGGAAGGACACAGGGCCATGCTCAATAATCCTCAGCTCAGAGCATGTGCCTTAGGGGATAGGATGCTCCCCTTTGTCCTTCCCTCCTTCACCACCACAGCTGCTCCTCTTTAAGGACCACCACCACGTGCCCAGGAGTGGACTTTTTAACTTTTTAAAAAGTTAAAAAGTTTTAAATGTTTTAAAAACATGTTTTCTAACTTATGCCACAGCAAGCCAATGAGGTATATGTTATTTCCATTTTGCAAGCAAAGAAATCGAAGCTCAAGGAGATTGAGTAAATGTAGGAGCTGGGATTGAAAGCAAGGTTGGTGTGATCCCAAGGCTGATGCTATTTCCACTCTTATGCTGAAGATGATCCTAAAAATGTCTTCTTTAAATAATGTATTGCTTATTGCTTCATTGTAAAAGGAATACATTTTTATTTTTAAAAAGCTGGAAAAGGCTGAGAAGTATACAGAGGAAAATAATCATTTTTAATTCTGTCTTCTAGAGATCACTGTTGTTAGCATGTTGCTGTGCAAAGGCTGAAACCTCAGATCTTGACTTATATTAGATGTATTCACTCTAAGTGAAGGCAATTGTCTAGGCCTCCTTTGTAAAGTGAGGAGAGAGAATAATGTATCTTCTGGTGGTTATAATGATTAAATGAGCTGTTTTTAAAAAGAACTTAGTTCATAATAAGAAATCAATGTATGTTTGCCGTTATCATCATACTATCCTTCTGAGATTTTCAGTGTGCATACAGATATTAATTAATAAGATATTGTCAAATTATTGTACTGTCCAAGTAGATCCTGTTTGGTAACATGCTTTTGTTCTTTTGTTTAATGGATATGTTTTCATCTCACTGAGTGTTAAAGATTTAGATTGTTATTTATTTTTTGACTTTTATAAATGATGTTGGTGCTGGTGGAGTGGAGAGACAGAGTATGGGGTGAGGGAAATTTAGCTGAGTGTGTGTGTGTGTGTGTGTGTGTGTTTGAGACAGGGACTCACTCTCTTGCCCAGGCTGGACTGTGGTGGTGAGATCTCAGCTCACTGCAACCTCCATCACCCAGGTTACTCAGTAGCTGAGAACTCAGCCTCTTGAGTAGCTAGGACCACAGGCGTGTGCCTCCATACCTGGCTAATTTTAGTATTTTTTGCATAGAAAGGGTTTTGCCGTATTGCCCAGGCTGGTTTCAAACTTCTAAGCTCAAAGCAACCTGCCTGAGTTGACCTCCCAAAGTGCTAGGATTACAAGCAAGAGCCACCATGCCCAGCCACATTTTATTTCTTTTAAAAAAATTATCTGGAAAAAATTTCTAAAGAAAAATGGTAAAATATTAACATTTATTAACTGAACAGTGAGTACATGGGTGTCTGTGATTTTTGTAGCCTTTTTCTAAATATGGAATAGGCGATAACATTTAAAATTGTGATAGTAAGATGAACATCTTCACACATTTCCTGGGCCACTTACCCAGCATAAATCCTAAAATGAGACTATCTGGGTCAGACCATATGCTAATTAGTCAAATAAAGGGTTATGTATCAACTTATAGTCCTCATTTCTGGGTACCCTTGCCCACTGTGGTTATCATAATTTTAAAGTAATATTTGGGAACTGGTAGAGGAGTTGCACTTTTTTGTAATTCCAAAGCCAAGTAATTTTCTATTTGTATTTTTTTTTTTGATGAATTCCTTTGACCATTTTTTCTGTGGTGTATTTCTGGTTTTTGTTTGTTTTTTTGTTATGGAGTCTTACTCTGTCGCCCAGGCTGGAGTGCAGTGGTGCAATCTTGGCTCACTGCAACCATTGAAGCAATTCTCCTGCCTCAGACTCCCAAGTAGTTGAGATTACAGGCATCTGCCATCTGCCCAGTTAATTTTTGTATTTTTAGTAGAGATGAGGTTTCACCATGTTGGCCAGACAGGTCTCGAACTCCTGATCTCAAGTGATCCACCTGCTCTGGCCTCCCAAAATGCTGGGATTACAGGTGTGAGCCACTGTGCCCAGCTTCTGATTTTTCTTAATGATTCATAAGAAGTCCTTATGTAGTAAGGATATTAACCCTGGGTCTGGATAATCTATAGAAAATAATTCTTCCAAGTTTGGATAGCATTTAGGTTTTAAGTTATCTATGCAAAGATGAAAAAGACCTTCACATTCTAAAGGCCTCAACTCATACCCAGCCATTTGCTTATTTTTGCCTGCAGACCTCCAGTGGAAGTCCGGGCACATGGCGGAGAGCCTCACCAACATGCCGCGGCACTCCCTCTACATCATCATCGGAGCCCTCTGCGTGGCCTTCATCCTCATGCTGATCATCCTGATTGTGGGGATTTGCCGCATCAGCCGCATTGAGTACCAGGGCTCTTCCAGGCCAGCCTACGAGGAGTTCTACAACTGCCGCAGCATCGACAGCGAGTTCAGCAATGCCATCGCGTCCATCCGGCATGCCAGGTGGGCTGCAGGGGTGGCATGGGGAATGCTGCCTTCATATGTGCATTCTTGGGAACAGGGTCTTATTATACACAGGACTTTCCATCTGCAAAGAGGAGATTTTAAAGAATGGAACATAGGTTCCACATTGCATGTGGGGATAGATCATTTGTCCACTTGATAAGCAACTCCTTTTAATTTGCTGCTAGCTTTTCCTTTTGTTTTGTTTACATTGAATACATTTGGTCATCTAATTTGTGTTGCTCTGCAACTATAAATATCTGATTTGTAAGCACAGTATACTAAAAACTTTTTTGATGAAGTTTTTCTTTGGAGAATGTCTTTTGTCATGTTGGTCTTCAAACAGTCAACATATAAATGATTCGACTTATGTATAAATATAAGTCAACATAAAATCATTTGACTTAAAGACCTAGTAAAAGAAGGATATTCACTCTACTTTTAGAGTGACTATTTATAAAGCATTGTCCCTTTCTGGAAGAAAGACTCCAGAGGGACAAGTACTTAGTGGAGTGTAAGTTCTGGTGAGGTATAGCTTTGAGTCTTACTGACTCTGTTACCTGAATCTGTAGTTTAGACAGATCTTTTAACTTTCCACAAATATAGCTCCCTCAACTGTATAAAGTGATAACTCTCCCTCCTTGGAGAGTTATGGGAGTCACATATAAATTACAAATATGTATATACTTTTTCCTTCAACTTTTATTTTAGGTTCTGGGGTACATGCGCAGGACGAGCAGGTTTGTTACATGGGTAAACGTGTGCCATGGTAACTTGCTACACAGATCAACCCATCACCTTGGTATAGTCCAGCATCCATTACAAATATTAAAGATAGTATAAACAGATAACCCCATATTTACTTCTCCAAATCTATTATATAGCACAAAACAATCAGCTAAGATAACATTTTACTGACTTTGCAGAGTATGTATTCCAAAAATAATAGCAATATTGTTTATTGAAGTAAGCCATCTCTTCTTTTAATTGATAGAATAATCTCAAGCACACAATTCAGAACATAAGGGTACTGTAGTGAAAAGTGGGGTAAGTTTGATGCCTTAAGATTGGGGCTCAAGGGAACTGGTAGCTGTGTGATCTATCTTGGGATATCCTATGTTGGTATTGGTCAAGACATGAGAAAACCTGGCCGGGCATGGTGGTTCACACCTGTAACCTCAGCACTTTGGGAGGCCAAGGCAGGTGAATCGCTTGAGATCGGGAGTTTGGGACCAGCCTGGCCAACTTGGTGAAACCCCATCTCTACTAAAAATACAAAAATCAGTCAGGCATGGCAGTGGGCACCTGCAATCCCAGCTATTCGGGAGGCTGAGACAGGAGAATCACTTGAACCTGGGAGTTGGAGGTTGCAGTGAGTGGAGATGGCACCACTGCACTCCAATCTGGTCAACAGATGGAGACTCTGTCTCAAAACAAAAACCAAAACAAAAACCCTGGGTTTTCCCTCTCAATAGCACATATCCACATCCTTGCTCTTTTCCATCCTTTTCATCTCCATCTTGTTTCCTCCAAGGACCTTTTTCCATCTGACCTGGGCAGGCTTGTAGAGGTCGAACATCATCCCTGGGTTCTGTCTCTGACTCCTGCTCATTTCCAAAGTTCCAAATCAGGCAGCCTGAGAGCTGGCTGCAGTCGCCTTAACTCCTACAGGACACATCTGCCCTTCTACACTGAGATTTTTACTCTTCATCAATGGGTTCTGTGTTTCTTTTGAATTTCTACTTAGCTTTTTGCTAGGTACTTATAGGGAAAGTGTAGCTTCAGATTCTGGTTACAGTGGGAATGATAAGAAATAAAAGTGAAATATCATAAATGTTTTCTTATATCTACCTAATTAAATGATAACAGCAACAACAAAGATAAGCACTGTAATCCCAGCTACTCTGGAGGCAGAGGCAGAAGAGTCACTTGAACCCAGGAGGTAGAGGTTGCCATGAGCTGAGATCATACCACTTTACTCTAGTCTGGGCGACAGAGCAAGACTCCATCTCAAAAAAAAAGACATGAGAAGACCCAAATTCTATCTGAATGGCATATAAGCTAAGAGGTTCAAAGAGTTTGCTTTCTCCAAAAGAAATCCCCCAAATCCAATTCCCAGATCTTACAGTGATCTTGTCATTCTAATAGAAGCAAAAACCAGAACTCAGCTTCCATGGGGAGGAGCCAGTGGGAGGGAGAACCTGGGAGATCCTGAGCATCTGCCTCAGTGCTGAAGTGGGAGCTGCACCCAGTCTTGCTTATGTACTGCGAGGGAAAACAGAGAACTCAACTCTCCTGCATCTCGGGCCCTGCATGGCTGCTCATCTTAATGCCTTCCTTTCAGGGCCAACTGAGGCAGTACAACATTCAGGAAGCCCTGATACCAAGCCTTGCAAGCCCCACTTTAATTGTTTATTTGACTCTTTACGCCACTACCCTGTAAATAAAAGGCAGTAGATTTTATTTCTGTGTCTCCAGTGCATCCTGGCAGGTAGTAGACCTCACTAAAATTTGAAGTTTGAAATGAATGGATGATCTCAGTTAGGGGTTGGCCTAGGGTGCCTTGACCTGCTTGAGAGGTAGACTCATCCCAGGGTACGAGCTTAGTTAGTGCCCCCAGCCTAGAGGAGCATTTACAGTATCCTGAAATGACTGGATCAGAGATGAGGAACGTAAAAAGGGACAGAGTTCTCTCCTCATCATTCCAGAGGGGCTTCGTCACCAGGAGGAAGCAGAATCCATACGTTGTATTTCACGTGCTGGGAGACCCAATAATTCAGATTCCCTGTGCCCCTACAGGCATCCATGGCTATGATCCTTCAGGGCTCAGGAGGAGGAATGCTTTAGTTCAGCCCCAGAATAGTTTAAGATTCCTCTGAGCCTTTTGCTCATATGGCCCACGGGGAAGATATTCAACTGAATACTCTTGGAAGGAAAGAATAAACATGAAAGCATTTATAAACCTGGTTCTTATTTGGTGCTGATTTATATCAAAAATATTTACTGCAGAATTCCTAACGGACAAGCTCCTGCATGCACCAGTGACTGCAGATAAAACTATTCACATTAAAACAATACCTTCCCTTTAGGAAAACTTCTCTTCTGAGCGTTTATTCAGCTACAATCTGTGGTTTCTTCAGTGTGGCTGTGTACAGGCCATGGCGGGGTCTTGGGCTGATTGGCTCTCTTTGCTCCCTTTTCCTGGAAACCCTAGAAAGGCATTGGCAAAAACTCAGACCTTTTGATGTTATCCTTTCCCTAGTTTTCAAGAGCCAGTGTCCATTTTGTGGGCTGAATCCCTGCTACTGCTTAGAGATGACATTGGATCAGAATGACTACAGCCCAGCAGCCACCCAGGACACATGGAGTGGGTCACCTGTGATAGTCATAAGTGAAGGAGGCCAGACTGGTGATTCTGAGGACGGGTGATTCTGATGTCAGAGTCTGTTGGTGCTAACTCCTAGCAGAGTTGAAAAGGAGACCCTTCTCCCTCTTCCTCATCCCGGGAGTCATCTGCTCCATGCTTGCTTTGCTTATACTCAGGCAGTGAAGAGCTTGTAACTGACCAGCAGGAGCAAAGCCAGGGCTCTCCAAGTCCTGACACTGAGGTCCCACTCAGTTGATGCTCTGTGAGCCAGACGTGCCTGATCACAGGAAACGGATAATAGGGGGCATGTTCAGTTTTTTCCCCCAATAGCTCGAAACCTTCCAATTTGGGCCTTGATCTCAAGATCTGACATTCTCTCTGTGGCGTTATTTTAGTGGTTGACTTTCAGAGGACCATGAACTAGAAGAATGTATACTCTTTGATCTGCCTTATAACTGGTTGCAGTATCTTTTGTTTCTTTGAAGAAATAGACACAGAAGACTTATCACCAAATAGGATGTTTGAGATGTCCATGCTAACCGATATGACTGGTGCTGTCTTTTCTGTTAGTGCCTCTGTGATGGCCAACATTTACTGAATGCTTCCCGTGGGACAGACACTGCGCTAAATCATTCACAAATAACTCATTTGCAAGCATCTCACAAGAATTTAAGGGTTCATGTATCATATTTGTTAAAATATGTAATACTTATTATATATAATACTTTCAGAGGCGCTTAATACGTATTTGTAAAATGAATGTATGTGGGAATGAAGATGGGTAGACTGAAGAATAATGTATAAAACACTGACATGTCTTTCGGAGAGCAGGACTAAGGGTGATGCTTATGGTCTGCATCAGGGACCTGTAAAAGATTTTAGCCTTTGCAGGCCATATTGTCATGGCTACTCAAATCAGCCTTTATTGTGCAAAAGCAGCCAGAGGAAGTGTGAATGGCTTGACTATGTTCCAATAAGACTTTATTTGAAAGACAGGCATCAGGCCGAATTGGCCTGTAGACTGTAATTTACTAACCCCAAGTCTATATTATAATTTTCTCTAGCTTCCAATTTTATTTTATTTATTTATTTTTAACAATTAAAATGTACCTTTATGATAAAAAAGTAGTATGTTATTTTAAAGATGAACACTTTCATAAAAATGCCTGCAATGAAATAGGCAGCCTCTGACATTGATTTAGTGCCAAGATATAAAAAAACCATCAATCTTTTAAATGTAGGTATGAACACACATTCGTTTATCAACAGATATAAGCCTGCCACTGTGAGAGGTGCAGGAGATTCAAGCAAAGTCTTTTCACTTTTCTGTGTATTTGAAAACTTTGATGTTTCTATAAAGGAAGCCATTTTAGCTTCCATATGGTAGGTACTGCATTTCAGGTAGCAACCTCCAAAATTCTCCTACGGAATTTGGACGAAGTTTTCACAGCTAGTAAATCTAAGTGCGGGAATTCCAGCTCCAGGCCTGCCTGCTCTCTCTTCTAGTGCTGGGGCTATTAGTCTTATTTTAACCACCTCTGTAACTCGCATTATATTTTATGAGCCATACTCATTTGGAGTTAATCCCATTAGGACTGGGCCGCACAGCTCAGTTAACCAAGGGTGGACACAGAGTGGTGCTCCTCGTTCTTCAGTTGACTTTGAACATGCATAGGCGACCATGTGACTCGCTCTTGAGTGACATCAGCCCTTGCCTTGTCATACTCAGTGGATCTGTGACACTCGTCCTTAAACCTGTCTTGGCAATATTGAGTTCCATGGCAACATCCAAGTTTACAGCCCTTCAAATTATAGCTTGTTAATGGATTAAGTAAAATGAAGTAAGCTTTAACGTTCTAGATTTTGAGGAAGCAGGTTCTTTTTCAAACTATGAAATTGTATTTTAAAATGGGCGTTTTAAAGATAGGTGCCATCTATTAAGTTGCTTGGGTTTATCCTTTCAGCCAACCGATCAACTAATCAGTTAGTTAGTATAATTTGTTGACCCTCAGGTCAAAACTCTTTATATCCTACTATGTCAGGGTCTGGAGAGCTCTTTGCTGGGTTTCTGGGTATTTTTTGTTAAATTATTATTAATAGTGGTGATGTATCTAGCTATTTTATGAGAAATAAATTGTGAAAATATTTGCATCTTAAAGTAGCCTAGGAAATTGTCAGACTTGGGAGAAAGTGTAAGACCCAATGGGCCTGTTGACACTTCTACTCTGTTGACATTTTTCCTATCCTTAGATTATGCAGACCTCACTCAATTTAGGTAAATAGACCGCAGGCTGGAGTCTGACCCACATCTATGCGAGCACCATGGTGGGCCTTCAGTGAGGCTTCACATTTTAGAAAGTTTTTATTGAAGTCTTTTATAATATTGCAGTAATAGCTGTGGGTTTTTCTGAGGGCAGAATACTTTAACTGTTTAACCCCACATTTTGCTGGTGCCTGTCTGGTATAGCATGTACCTTTGTGTTCTTCAAAGCCAGTAAAATTTGAGAGGATTGGAATACAAGACTGATGACAGTTTAAAATGAAAGATCATATGGAGAACATACTGTTTTCTCATTTCTCACTTGATTCTACTTCCTATCTACGTACATGAGAAGACAGACTTTCAAAAGATATCGAGGGAAAAAATAAGAAAAGAGAAGAGTTGGGACGGGAGCCGTGGCAAATAAGCCCCTTTAATTCCTAGGGACCCAATCCTAGGAACCTTTTAAAATTTAAGGTTCTTTTAAAATGCCTTTTTAAAGAGCCCTGGTGGATTTGAAACAGTTAAAAAATGTTGTCCAGGCAAAGGAGGAGGGATGATAGGTTAGGGAGGAAGATTGTTGGAATCATGCTGCACTCCAGGGGTTTTAGGGAAGGTGAGGTCTTGAATGGGAAGAGACCACCCAGAAGTTAAGTTGGCTTTATTTTAATAATTGCCATCTTAAGAATGGTTTGACAGGAGGTCCTGAAATTGGATTTTGACTCCCCTGGCTTCTGGGAGTCAGTCCTGCTATTGAGGCGGTTTTGATACGTTCAAACCTATTGGGACAATGGCTTTGTGCTCAGAGGAAAACACCAGCTTCTGTGTGCCTGGGGTTGGGAGGTGATAGGCGGGTGGGATTCAATGGTGAGTTCTGGCATAGTTTGTGGACAGACACTTCTGTATCTGAAGTCATTTCCCACCTCTGCCCTCTTGCGTTGGGATCTCAGATGACCTTAAACCTTCACAGCTTATCCCCTGAAAATCCCACAGGAAAGATGGTCTGTCCACAGCCCGGGGAAGACTTCCCTGCTGTTCTGTATTCCAGGCACTAGAGTGGATGTAAAATAAGCTTGCCTCTCCAAACATTTATGGGCCTCAAAAGGAAAAGACAAATCAATACACATTTTCTTAAAACCTATTGTGGAGCTGCCATGCTTGACTGCTTTGCCAAGATTTAACCTACAAGCTCTAACATTAATTTGAGCTCTATGTTTTGTGAAACAAGTTATTTTTTTTTTTGCCTCTAACTCCAGAGACTAATGTTGATACACATTCGGTGTTAATATCAGGATGTCTAAAGTTCCTGTACTTGCTAGAGAATATATTTTTGCAGTTCCATTTAATTCATGCATATAAATTATTCTCATCCCTTGCTTTTAATTAAATGTGAGGTCTAATATTTATCTAACCAGAGTCCTTTCTCTCTGATTTCAGGTTTGGAAAGAAATCTCGGCCTGCAATGTATGATGTGAGCCCCATCACCTATGAAGATTACAGTCCCGATGACAAACCCTTGGTCACACTAATTAAAACAAAAGATTTGTAATCTTTTTTTGGATTATTTTTCAAAAAGATGAGATACTACACTCATTTAAATATTTTTAAGAAAATAAAAAGCTTAAGAAATTCAAAATGCTAGCTGCTCAAGAGTTTTCAGTAGAATATTTAAGAGCTAATTTTCTGCAGCTTTTAGTTTGGAAAACATATTTTAAAAACAAAATTTGTGAAACCTATAGACTACGTTTTAATGTACCTTCAGCTCTCTAAACTGTATGCTTCTACTAGTGAGTGCTCTTTTCACAGTAGACACTATCACAAGACCCAGATACTTTTCTGTGGTTGTTACAGAATAAGTCTAATCAAGGAGAAGTTTCTGTTTGATGTGTGAGTGCCGGCTTTCTGAGTAGAGTTAGGAAAACCACGTAACGTAGCGTAAGATGCATAATAGAGTATACCCGTTACTTAAAAAGAAGTCTGAACTGTTTTGTGAAAAAGAAACTAGTTAAATTTATTATTCCTAACCCGAATGAAATTAGCCTTTGCCTTATTCTGTGCATGGGTAAGTAACTTATTTCTGCACTGTTTTGTTGAACTTTGCGGAAACATTCTTTTGAGGTTGTTGTTGTCATTTTCGTAACAGTCGTCGAACTAGGCCTCAAAAACACATGTAATAAAAAGGCCTAGCGAGGCAAATCCTGATTGATTTGAATCTATATTTTTCTTTAAAAAGTCAAGGTTTTTATATTGTGAGGAAATTAAATTTACCTTTGACTTGTTTGTTGCTAAGAGATAGTAAACGTAAGAGAGTACTGGTTCCTTCAGTAGTGAGTATTTCTCATAGTGCAGCTTTATTTATCTCCAGGACGTTTTTGTGGCTGTATTTGATTGATATGTGCTTCTTCTGATTCTTGCTAATTTCAAAGAGTATTGAATAAATGTTATCAAGTCAAGAATGCAGTTGTCTCTTTTGTTCTTTGAAAACTATATATGAAAAGTTTTGGATTTGATATTGTTTGTCAAACAATCCCACGGTTGATACCGTTTTAAATAATTTGAGGAGTGCACTGCTGTGGCTGCTGGCGCCCTCTCCTTTGCCTCTGCAAATCTTACTGACCTCCTAATTGTCAGTAAGCTCACCCTAGCTGCTTGTCAGTGTGAAATGTGGGGGAAAAAAAAAAGAATTCTTATATGAAGTTTTATATCTGAATTTGCCAGTGAAATGTGGCACATGTGAATAGTGGGCATGCTGGAATCCGGAGATGCTTTAGGCACTGAGGGCAGGCACTTGTGGCCTCAAGAAATACCTTGCATGCTGCTATCCTATGGAGGCCAAATGAAGTTGCCTTAACAGATAGCTCCATGGTTCTTAGAAACTTGAAGGCCGTTTAGAGCCACCCTATATTCAGTTCCATTTTGTATCCAAATGCTGCTCTGAAGTCCCAGAGTTATTTTTAAAAATGCATTTTTAACTGCACACAGGAACGTCGGGTAAGGAAGGCCGAGGGAAGTCCTGGAACCAGGTGTAAGGGAGAGTTTTCAGCAAAAAATTATTTAAGATCCTTTTCCTTCCCGCTCTACCCTCAAAACATCTGTTCCTAATCCTACAAATGACACAGCAGTACACCCACATTCTGATCATTAAATGATACAGTGCAATATGTTAATATTTTTAGTTAAGTGTTTGGAAGTAAAGTAAGAAAAAAAAATTAACTTGGTTGGTTAAACATTCCTGGGAACCTGCAGCAGAGTGTCATGTAGACATATTTACTTGCCGCTTCCTATAAGAGACCCTTTGGTTGTGTGGTGCTCAGACACGTCCATCAATGACAGGAGAGAGTCATAAAAAGGCATGAGTTGAACTCAATTTGCCTCTTGACCCCCATGAGCCACTGGGTATTGTCTGAGCCTCCATGTCTTCTTTGCTTATTGGTCTTCATTTGCAAGTTGCTTCAATCACACCCTCTGAAATCATTTTCAATCTCCCAAAGTCTTAAATTCACTGTATATGATATGTCTTAAAGGACTTCTTTAGGCTGGGTGTGGTGGCTCATGCCTGTAATCCCAGCACTTTGGGAGGCCAAGGCGGGTGGATTACTAGGTCAGGAGATCAAGACCATCCTGGTCAACATGGTGAAACCCCGTCTCTACTAAAAATACAAAAATTAGCTGGGCGTGGTGGTGCATGCCTGTAATCCAAGCTATTTGGGAGGCTAAGGCAGGAAAATCACTTGTACCCAGGAGGTGGAGGGTGCAGTGAGCCGAGACTGCACCACTGCACACTCCAGCCTGTTGACAGAGCAAGACTTCATCTCAAAAAAAAAAAAAAATGACGTGTTTAAAAAACTAAAGTCTTTTATCAATCACAGTTTGTCTCTTGAAAGCCAATTAATGGAGCCTACAAATTCAGACCTTGGGCACAGCCTTCTGACAGTTTGAGAGTGGCCACCAGATCCATCTAAAGACATTAGCTTATTCATCTGGGCATGCAATGATAAGAATTTGTCTCATCCAGCACTTGTTCTGTGTCAGGTAGATGGTGACCAACAAGAGGCCCACCAGAGGATCCTGGCTCCCAAGTTTATAACTTGTTTTGAACCAGACCTTCATCTAATAAATAAATATAGAATTACATTTGAAAGAGCACCGTGAAGGAAAGGTAAACTCCACTATAGGGCAGCTTATTTGCAGCAGAGTAAATAAAAATCCTGCTTCAATCATTTACTTGCTGATGACTTTGGACAAGTAACTCTCTGGGCCTAAGCTTCAAAATGTGAAAAAAATGGGGATCGTGATAGGGCCTCCCTTGAAGAATCACTGTGGGCATTGAACACCAGAATGTGTGTAAATCACTGAACTTTCCTCCAGCGCCCATCAAGATTCAGCACATGTTAGTTATTGTTATTGTTGCTGCTCTTCTTGTTTTAGATACAGACATTATCACAAAGTAGGGGCGTACCCTCACTTTGATGATTAGTGACTGGAATCTGCAGTTAGTACATTGTGATGTCTGTGAGGAAGAGTCCTCCTACAGCAGGGAGCACAGTCTCTAAACGTGTCAAAACTCCACCATCTCAAGTTGTTTCTTTGCACTATCTGTGAAAATAGTACTTGATAAGCAAGAATTAACTGCTACTCCAGAATTCTTTTTTTTTTTTTTTTTTTTTTTTTTTATTGAGAAATAGTCTCGGTCTGTTGCCAGGTACCAGGCTGGAGTGCAGTGGCACGATCTTGGCTCACTGCAACCTCTGCCTCCCGGGTTCAAGCAATTCTCCTGCCTCAGCCTCCCGAGTAGCTGGGACTACAGGCACGCACCACCACGCCCAGCTAATTTTTGTATTTTTAGTAGAGACGGGGTTTTACCATGTTGCTCAGGATGGTCTCGATTTCTTGACCTCGTGATCCGCCTGCCTCGGCCTCCCAAAGTGCTGGGATTACAGGTGTGAGCCACTGTGCCCGGTATACTCCAGAATTCTTGAACTGATGGTGGTCTCATAACTCAATGTAGCCATAATTAGTTCTCTAATATGTGGGTCTTTGCAAGCCAAGGCAACTACATGTGATGACAGGGATCCCTGCCATCTAGTAATGGTACAGCAGTGTTTCCAGCTCATTCAGGAGTTTTTTCAAAGCTCATTACTCTTGCCACAAAATGGCCCATGCAGATAAGTTATTTCCAAGTGGTCTTAACAGTTCAGTTGGCCTCTGTGACATATGTTCCAAAATCTCTGCTTAGCACAGTGGTGTCACTTAGTAACTCTGCCCTACTGGCTTCTGCTCCATGAGGATATACATTTTTTGAACAATTTTGTCTGGCTGTGATTTTCTCCAAGAACTGAAAAGTGGAAGTCTGAACTGATCTTTTCTTCAAACAATGTTATAGGTCCAGGTAAACAAAACAAACTTTTCAGATATAAGATAGTTTAAGTCACAATTCTTACTGTTAAAGGGTTTTCTAGTTTACTTATAGGGACAAACATAAAAACCATAGAAAAGAAAGATATATATGAAATCACCTTAAAATTTTAAGTAACCACTCACAACAACCCTGGCAGACACCATTGGGTACCCCCACCACAGCCATTTCTCTGCCCTTGTTCTGATGCACCATAGAATTGAAAATGTCAGCTTCCACCTTCTCCAGCTTCCCTTGCTTTTAGAGCTGAGTGTCAGTCAGTGTGACTCTGTGGGCCCTTCAAGAAAATCTCCTGGGACCTCCTAAAAATATTTTTCTTTCTGATTAGAGAGTGGTGGAGTCAATGAGGTATCATCAGATGTTTTCAGGCAGGGGAAAGAAGAGTTTTCCTAGGCTACAATAAAGAGCATAGACTTTGATATTATTTACAGTAGGGTTTCATGAACAGTGATGTGATTAGAATTAGTCCTTGACCTCAGTTTTTTTCAGCTACAAAATGGAAATAGAAATAGCTTATTTGAGCAGGTATTGGTAAACTATGGCCCACAGGCCAACATACAGCCCAAAGCTTTTTTTTGGCACAGCCCATAAACTAAGTGTGATTTTGTGTGTGAATTTTAAACACATTGTTTGTTTTAGAATACGTTTTGATTTACAGAAAAGTTGTGAAGGTATTACAGAGTTCCCATATCCTGCATGTCTGGTTTTCCTCATAAACATTTTACATTAGTGAAGCACATTTGTCAGAATTAATGAACTGATGCCTTACTATTAACTAAAATCCACACTTCATTCAGATTTCTTTATTTTTTACCTACTGTCTTTTTTTGGTTGTTTCAGGATCCTGTGTAGGACACCACATTGCATTTGATCATCACATCTCCTTAGGCAACTCTTGGCTGCCACAGTTTCTCAGACTTTCCTTGTTTTTATGACCTCGAGGAGGACTATGTGTTTTCTAAGATGGTCTTCTATATAGATTTTTATGATGTTTGACCCATGATCAGACTGTAGTTATAGGTTTTGGGGAGGACAACCACAGAGTTAAAGTGCCATGCTCATCATGTCTTATCAAGGTTACGTACTAACAACATGATTTATCACTGTGAATGCTGACCTTAATCACCAGGCTGAAGCATTTGTCAGGCTGCTCCACTGTAAAATTACCTTTTTCCCCCTTCTTTCCATACTCTTTGGAAGGAAGTCACTCTGTGCAGCCTACACTTGAGAGGGGAGCTATGCTTCTCCACTTCCCTAAGGACAAAGTATCTACTTAAATTATTTGGGATTCTGCATGAGAAATTTGTTTATTCTCCTTCATTTATTTATTCAATAACTTGTTTATACTAGTATGGACTCATGGACATTTGTGTTACTGTTTGGAGTATAATTTAATACTTCTTTTTTTTTTGCTCAAAATTTTCCATCTCTGGCCATTGAGAGGTCTTCTAATTGGCACCTTTGCCATACTTTCATCATTGTGTATCTCTGCATGTGTGCATGCATCTGTGTGTGTGTGCCTGTGCCTGTGTGTGTGCATTTTAGCACTTTCTTGCTTTCTGGCAATACAAGATGCTCCAGGCTCATCTTGTATATTTCCTGCTTCAGTCTTAGAATCGGCCATTTTTCCAGGGAGATTGGTTCCTTTCATCGCAGTGAGAGTGGTTTGTAACAAATGAGCATTTGAAATTGATTTGACAATAGCCAACTGTCTTACTCCCTTTGTGCTACTATAACAAAATACCTGAGGCTGGACAATTTATAAAGAACAGAAATGTATTTCTCACAGTGCTGGAGGCTGGAAATCCAAAACCAAGGTGCCAGCAGGTTTGGTGTCTGGTGAGGGCCTGGTGTCCACTTCTAAGATGATGCATTGTCACTGCATCCTCTGGAGGGGAGAAACACTGTGTCCTCACATGGCAGAAGGGACAGGGGGTGAAAAGTGAGGAGTGAAATCCCTCCTCAAGCCCTTTCATACAAGCACCTAATCCCATTCATGAGGGCACAACCCTTATGACTCAGTTCTAAAGGCCACACCTCTTAATACTGTTGCATTGGGGTTAAAATTTAACCTGAATTTTTGAAGCAACCAAGAAAGACATTGAAACCATACCATACACACTTACTTTGAATCTCAATTAAGTGAAATATTTCCTACCCCACAAACAGTTTTATTCTTCTCCTTAGTAGACCTGTATTACAAAAATAAATTGTATTCAATTATTGCTATATTTTGAACTTTCATTAAGAAAAAATGTTTGGAATGTTATTTCCTCTCTTGTTATCCAAGTATCTATATCAAGTACTCAGTTTTATATCTTGGCCAGCACAAGCCTAAAATGTTTAGTATCTGATCTTTACAGACAAGGTTGGCTGACCTCTGCTTTAGAGCAATATTCTGTAGTGTAAGTGAGGTAACATACTGAAGAGCCAGCATAGTGATGGCATATGGTAGGCACATGGAATGGGTGAACGCATGTCTCCATTCTCACTTGAGACAGCAAACTCTTTCAAGAAAACTCTGTCTTATCCAGCTTTATCATTCTAGTGCTTGGCATGATAGCAGGCCTTCTACAAACCTTTATTAAATGTTTCAATTGATTGAATAGCAAAATGCATGATGGATTAATGCAGAAAGAGATAGAAGATTGTATGTGGGAGAACAATGAAAGGTGACATTGTCTTAACAATAGAAGGCAAAGGTACCCATTAATATGGCAACAGTGGGAATGCCTTCTAGAGTTTTACACATTTATTTGCAAAATAGCTACAAGATATTAATCCTATGGATCTGTTGACCTGGCCTGGCTATTTGAGGGTCTGGACTGGTCAATAAGATATATTATCTTTTTCAATCATTTCAATTTATCTCAATCCCTTACAAACTGCAACACTTCGAAGGATATTATATACTTTATTGAGGGCCTTGGGGGAGAGCCACAGAGAGGGTCATATTGCATGAAGAAGGTGACCTTCCAATCTATGCAGACTCTGCTTCCTCTCCTGTTCTTCTCTCATTCCCATCTCCCTCTCCAGAACCATAAGAAAATCAATCTCCTGTTATGTTTTATGCAGAGCAATTGTTCTCACCCTCACAATCGTTAGGAAAGAATCTTCTCCTATCTCAAATGCACCTCAGGGATATTTCCAACCAAATATTGGTCTATTCTTAAAATGACTCAAATAAAATCTCCCAAGAAAATCAAATTCTCCATATGTTATTTCATTTAATATCATTGTTAGAATGCCTCTAACTTCAGGTCACTGACAGCAAACCCAACACATACACACTGACTTAAAATATAAGAACATCTTATAACTGGTAGTCCAGGAGGGAGGCAAGCTTCAGGAACAGCTTGATCCAGAAGCTCTTATTTCATTTATTTGCAGTTTCCTTGGTCCTGCTCTCCTTTGGGTGATGACTTCATCATCAGGCTGCTTCCCTTGTGATGGTAGAATGGCTGTGACAATTTCTGCCTTCTCATACTCAGGTTACTCTATATTTTTGTGTACCCACTCATTCCACTGTACTCCGTTTTCTCTTATGCATTATTATTTTCTGTCATACTTGCTAGTATCTGCCATGCCATTGAGTTACTTTTTCAGTTGTTGATTTCTCTGTTTTCCTGGTGGTACTTTTCTGTCATGCTTGCTAGTATCTGCCATGCCATTGAGTTACTTTTTCAGTTGTTGATTTCTCTGTTTTCCTGGTAGTACTTTAGCTCCACTTTGTGATCACTACTGTATCACCAGTGCCTAGAACAGTGATTGGCATATAGTAGCTGCTTAAGAAACATTTGCTGAATAAATGAATGTCAGGACATTCAGAGGATGAACTAGAGGTTGACTCAGAGGCTCCTTCTTAGGAGGTAGGGGATTTCTTCCTCACATATTTATTAACTCCCGTTGGCCCCAACTGGGTAATGCACATATTTTGAAATTATCCCTCATGGTCAGTTAAATGCCACACCCTCACTGACAAAGGCCTGGATTCCTGAACCAATTACTGCCCAGAATCATGGAATTATTCTGGGGCTGGGAAAGGGGTAATTGGCCATAGAAATACAAGGAATGTACAGTAAGGAGTGGGGTGAGAGACGTACCAGTGCAAAACTGAAGGGCAATTGAGATGGGGGAAGGGGAGTGGTCCCAGGAGGCAACCACACTAGCCTTCTCCATCTACGCTTAGATGTAGGCGTGAGCAGTGTGGGTGGGGAAGTTAGAGAGGCACTGAGCTGGGCGTTTACAAATTTAGATTTTTATCTTAGCTCTTTCTCAAATAAGCTGACAGAAACTTGGTGAGTCATTCACCTCTCCCGGCCTATGCTTTGCCATTTATATTTTATACTTATTTTTATTTCGGGGGGAACAGAGTCTCACTCTGTTGCCCAGGCTGGAGTTCAATGGTGTGATCTTGGCTCACTGTAACCTCTATCTCCTGGATTCTAGTGATTCTTGTGCCTTAGCTTCTTGAGTAGCTGGGATTACAGGTGTGTACCATCAAGCCTGGCTAAGTTTTGTATTTTTAGCGGAGATAGCATTTCACCATGTTGGCCAGGCTGGTCTCAAATTCCTGGCCTCAAGAGATCTGCCTGCCATGGCCTCCCAAAGTGCTGGGATTACAGGTGTAAGCCACCATGTCCAGCTTGTCATTTTTAATACTGAGCAGTTCAACTATGGTGTAACTTGGCTTTCAGCCCTAGCATGAGCCATAGATGAGTTTTTGTTTGTCCTATATCATATTTTTAAATGTGTAAGTGAAAATTAATAATTAGGATCTCTCTCTCTCACACACACAGACATACACACTCCACTCATATAAATCAGTTTTCTGGTTTACCTTGAAAACTCAGAAATGCGGTTGTACCATCCATATGGAGAGAGGAGAAACAACAAAACCAGTTAGCTAGACAGCTAAGACAGGTCATTGGTAGAATTGTTTTAAACAGAGAAATGGCCTGAAAAGTCAAGCTATGACTACACATATAAAAGGACAAGCCCCAACATAAAAACATCTTTGTTCTTTGTGTAATCAGTGGACTCCCAGGAAAAAGTTTCCTCCCCTTCTTGGACAGGTACTTGGTGGGCTCCATGGGAATTTGCTTGTGGGGAGAGTTGCCCGAGACATGTCCACAGCTGTACATATAAGAGCAGTTACACAGGCCACTACACAGATAAGGAAAATTTCTTATAAAATTATTTATATTCAACTATAAAATGGCAATCCTCTCCACTGTAGAGAGCTTTCCTCTTCTGCCTATTAAACTTTCACTCCAACCTCACCCTTGGTGTCCATGCTCCTTAATTTTCTTGGTTGTGAGACAAAGAACTCGAATAACACCTCAGAGAATGAGACTGCTTTATTGACCCTAGATGGCTTAATTATTGACATGCAGCAGCAAGTGGCTGAAATGGAAATGAAGCCACCCCTTTTAGATAACTGAGCATAATCCCTGCCACTCCCTATTGTGTCACTGACACTGAAAGTGAATGTCAGGTACTACTTATAATCTCTTTTTGTCCAGCTATTTTTGTTTTAGTCTTGCTTTAATCTTGTTTTGTGGATAAAGATTTCTCTGTATCCATGCCATCAAAAGAGGTATATGAGTATTAATTGAGTGGGCTATGTGTTTCAAGGAAAATGAGCGAAAGCATAGTTATTGCGGAAGTGAAGACTATTTGTATGTGTTTAAATTACCCCCCAAACCCCTGACCAATTGACTAAGTCACATTATTTTCCTCTCCCAAGGAGCTCAGCATTAGTAACTTTTAAAGTTAATAAGAGTATGTTGTCTTCCAGTGAAATATTACATGGGTGTGTGGTATATAAAAGATTAAAATGAACAAGATGCTCTGATGAAACCTGGATAAGAGGTCTTGGTGCTCAGTCCCTTTGGGCTCATATTCCCCCCAACCCCAACCCCAGTGGTCTCTGAGAGGATGTGAAGAGCCCTGAGTCCCACAAAGGACAGTTCTAATACCACTGGTCTAGCTAATCTGCCCCAAGACTCTTCATCTCCTCATCCTTCAATCTGTCCATCTGTCCGGGAGATGATAATGAAGCACTCAGCATGTGTAAGGTCATTATTTGTCAGACTTCTCCACTGTAAAAGTACCTTTTCCCCGCTTCTCCTCATACTGTACTCTTTGGAAGGAAGTCACTATGTGTAGCCCATGCTTAAGGAGAGGGGAGTGATGCTTCTCCATTTCCTTAAGGACAAAGTATCTACTTAAATTATTTGGAATTCTGCATAGAAACTTGTTTATTCTCCCTTAGTTATTTATTTTTTCAATAATTTGTTTATACTAATATGGACTCATGGACATTTCTGTTATAGTTTGGAGTATAATTTAATACTTCTTTATTTTTTTGCTCAAAATTGCAGTACATCACTTGCCCTGTGGATGCTAGATGCTAGAATGAAGGCAGATGTTAGGAACATGTCATTGCATCAGGTTGTTGCAACACTACAGGATGTTGTGGGAAACCCTAGCAGAGAAAACCTAATAGATTCCGTAGAAGTCAAGGAAGGTTTCACGACAGGTGACGTCTAAGTTAGGATGTGAAGGATAGGTAGGAATTACCCAGGTGAAGGGAGGGGAGGGTGTATGAAGCTGCAGAGAGTGAGAATGAATACTTCTGAGGGACTAAAAACAATAGAGTCAGGCTGGAGCTTCATTGTGCAAGGTTAGCGTGACCATTCACTGCTCTAGGACCAGCAATTTCACTCCTAGGTAAATGTCCAAGAGCCAAAAAAAAAAAAAAAAAAAGCATGTGTTTGTTTAAAAGAGCTTTGTACAAGAATATTTATGGCAACCTTATTCAAAATTGTCCCCAATACAATTGAATACCACTAGAAAATGAAGAGGGAAAAAGGTATGGAAATATGCAGCAACACGTTTGACTCTCACATGCGTTAATGTTGAGCAAAACAAAACAAAACAACAAAACAACAACAACAAAAAACAAGACACAGCAGAGGACCTAATGCATGATTCCATTTGTGCGCAATTATAGATCCAGCGAAACCAATTTATGGTGATAGAAATCCAAACAGTCTCTGCCTCTGGAGGGTGGGGGATTAACTGGGAAAGGGGCACAAAGGAAATTTCTTGGGCATGAAAATGGCCTATATCTGGATTTGAGTGATTGTAGCAAGAGAAAATACATCTGTCCAGTGACATCCGAGTGTAGACTTAAGATTGGTGCCTTTTATTGTATATACATTTTGAAATAATAGAGCTTAAAAAACAAGACCACCAAAGAAAAGTGCAAGAGAGAGGGTGGATAGATGGAGAACTGGGAGGTGGGCAGGAGCTGAAAAACTTTTCGGTAGGATTGGGGTCGTTCCCATGCCAGGAAGAAAGCAAAGGTCACATGCTGGTGGGGGAGGAAGACCCAGCTGCAGGGATTCAGGCAGAAATGAATTATAGTGTCTTATAAACCTCAGCTTCTGGACGGAATCAGCAGCTCCATGATGTTTTAATAAAGGCTTTGCTTGGATGAATTTCCACGCTAGTCATTTACAATTTTCTAATCTGCAGATTAAAATTTAACCCACAGACACATTCCCAGGCTGCTGTGTGGCAGGAGAGACCCATAGACAACCAATTGTTGTCATTTTTCTGCTGGTTTATTTGAAAATTTCCAAATCACTAATGAGAATGTTCACAAAATTGAAATCCTTTTATTATTAAATGAGTCTATGTGGAAAATACCTTATGGTTAAATTATCTTTTAATAAGGCAATTTCCTGCCTCCCCAACCCAAAAGGCCCCTTAACAATTTGACATTCAGATATTGTGGTTTCCTCATGTCAGAGCTAAGCAACTCTTGTAGTCTTTCAGAAATGTGACTCCCATGGGGAATTTCAATTTAACTCATTATAGCATGATTTTTCTTACATGATGTGTCTGTAAATCCCTTGACTTAAAGAGTATAGTAAACTTACAAAGTGGTCCTGAGATCAATCTGACTTCTAGGCAGATCTATTTCAAAACACACACATACGTTACACAGTGTGTGTGTGTGTGTGTTTGTGTGTGTGTGTGTGTGCGCATGTGAAAGAGAGAGACAGACATTCTATGGTAGGGCAGAGTTTTATTTTATTTTAATTTTTTTGCATTACTAGACAAAATATTAACATCTTTAGTCATAAATGAACTCTTCAGAAATCAGTACAAAGAGACTAAGATTATAAAGGAAGCGCAAATAAAAGAAACAGGAAAATGGAATAGCACAAATGAGTTATAAGACTATATGAAGAGGATACAGTTAACATTAATAGCTGAGAAAATAATTTCATTATAAATTACATTATTGATCCTTACAAATATTGATATCTGATGTTCATACAGATTTAGGAAATGAAGAAGTCTCAAATACTGGGGAAACTTACTTTAGTCATGGGGAGTTTACTCAAAAATGTTGATTTTTGCATAAACTTGGTCCCAGAAATTCCAAACCATGGGAATCACTCCAACAAAGTAGTTAGATACACACCCACACACATACACATACATGTTCACCAGAGCAGAGTTTTAAAACCAGTGAACTTCTCAGGCTCTGTACCATTAATATGTAAATTGTTGGCTGCTGAGGGCTGGGCTGTGCTGTGCATTATAGGATGTTTAGTAGCATCTCTGGCCACTACCCACTAGATGACAGGAGCAACTCCCAGTTGTGACAACCAAAAATGTCTCCAGATATTTCCAAATATCCTCTGGGTGTCAAAATCACCCTTGGATGAAACTATTGAGCTAGACAATTTGTTTTCCCTTCTTTGCTTTTTATTTCTTCCACCGCTCCCTTCATTCATTCATTCATTCACCTCACTCATGCAATTCATTCCATTCATTCATATGACAAGTCTTCCCTGAGCACTCACTTTGTAAGGCACAGGTAGTGTTCTCAAATGCTTCCTCATGACCCACTGGTGTCTCATGACTGGTCTAAGGGTGTGGAGAGGGCAGTGTGCTTCTAGTTCTAAAGTATTGAATTCTATAAATGTCCTGCCTTTTCATGATTTAGAGTGATTCAAGAATTTCTGTACTTTTTGTTTTCTTTTTTTATTGTTATACTTTAAGTTCTGGGGTACATGTGCAGATCTTGCAGGTTTGTTACATAGGTATATATGTGCCATGGTGGTTTGTGCTACATCCATACCCTCGTCACCTACATTTAGGTATTTCTCCTAATGTTATCCCTCCCCAATCCCCCTACCCCCTGCTATCCCTCCCCTAGTCCTCCAACCCCCAGCAGGCCCCTGTGTGTGATGTTCCCCTCCTTGTGTCCATGTGTTCTCATTGTTCAACATCCACTTATGAGTGAGAACATGCAGTGTTTGGTTTTCTGTTCTTGTGTTAGTTTGATGAGAATGACGGTTTCCGGCTTCATCCATGTCCCTGCAAAGCACATGAACTCACCCTTTTTTATGGCTGCATAGTGTATATGTGCCACATTTTCTTTATCCAGTCTATCGTTAATGAGCATTTGGGTTGGTTCCAAGTCTTTGCTATTGTAAATAGTGCCTCAATAAACATATGTGTGCATATGTCTTTATAACTGAATGTTTTATAATCCTTTGGGTACACACCCATTAATGAGATTGCTGGGTCAAATGGTATTTCAGTGAGGAATTGCCACACTGTCTTCCACAATGGTTGAACTAATTTACACTTCCACCAACAGTGTAAAAGCATTCCTATTTCTCCACATCCTCTCCAGCATCTGTTGTCTCCTGATTTTTTAATGATCGTCATTCTAACTGGCATGAGATGGTATTTCAATGTGGTTTTGATTTGCATTTCTCTAATGACCAGCGATGATGAGCTTTTTTTTTCATATGTTTGTTGACTGCATAAATGTCTTCTTTTGAAAAGTGTCTGTTCACATCCTTCGGCCACTTTTTGATGGGGTTGTTTGTTTCCTTCTTTCAAATTTGTTTACATTCTTTGTAGATTCTGCATATTAGCCCTTTGCCAGATGGGTAGATTGCAAATTTTTTTTTCCCATTCTGTTGGTTGCTCTAATGATAGTTTCTTTTGCTGTGCAGAAGCTCTTAAATTTAATTAGATATCATTTGTCTACTTTGGCTTTTGTTGCCATTGCTTTTGGTGTTTTAGTCATAAAGTCCTTGCCTATGTCTATGTCCTGAATGGTCGGTTTCTTCTCTTCTCTTCTCTTCTCTTCTCTTCTCTTCTCTTCTCTTCTCTCTCTTTTCTCTTCTCTTCTCTTCTCTCTCTTCTCTTCTCTTCTCTTCTCTTCTCTTCTCTTCTCTTCTCTTCTCTTCTCTTCTCCTCTTCTCTTCTCCTCTCCTCTCCTCTCCTCTCCTCTCCTCTCCTCTCTTCTCTTCTTTCTCTTCTCTTCTCTTCTCTTCTCTTCTCTTCTCTTCTCTTCTCTTCTCTTCTCTTCTCTTCTCTTCTCTTCTTTCTCCTCTCCTCTCCTCTCCTCTCCTCATCTCCCCGGCCCGGGCCCCCATAGGATCAAC